>CAUYQG010168501.1:0-10645 GCA_963574415.1 Tarsius wallacei | reverse complement strand
ATCATACGGTCAGCAAAGAGGGATTGCTTAACTTCCCCTTTCCCTACTTGGATGCCCCTGATTTCCTTCTTTTTGCATCTGATTGATCTAGCTAGAACTTCCAACACTATGTTGAACAAGAGGGGTGAAAGTGGGCAGCCTTGTCTTATGCCAGTTTTCAGGGGAAATGCTTCAAATTTTTGACCATTTAGCAATATGTTGGCTGTGGGTTTATTGTAGATGACTCCTACTATTTTGATGTATGTTTCCTCTATGCTTAGGTGTTCAAGGGTTTTAATTAAGAAGAGATGCTGGATTTTATCGAAAGCTTTTTCTGCATCTAAGGATATAATCAGGTGATTCCTATTTTTATATCTGTTGATGCATTTGATTACATTTATAATCTTGTGGATGTTGAACCAGCCCTACATCCCAGGGATAAAGCCTACTTGGTCATGGTGGATGATTTTTGAGATGTATTGTTGGATTTGTTTTGCTGAATTTTGTTGAGTATTTTTGCATCTATGTTCATCAGGGATATTGGCCTGTAGCTCTATTTCTTTGTTGGATCTTTCCATGGTTTGAGTATCAATGTGATGTTCACTTCACAAAATGATTTGGGGAGAGTTCTCTCTTTCTCAATTGCTTGGAATACTTTCAACAGGATTGGTATCAGTTCCTCCTTGTATGTTTTGAAGAACTCCGCTGGAAAGTCATCTGGTCCAGGACTTTTTTTTTTTTTGGTGGGTAGTTTTTTTATAACAGAGTCTATTTCCTGGGTTGTTATTGGTCTATTTAATGTCTCAGTTTCTTCTTTTTCAACCTTGGGAGGCTGTGTGATGTCAGAAAATCTTCCATTTCATTTAGATTATCAAATTTGTTTCCATACAGATGTGCATGTGCATAGTAATCTCTGATAATTTTTTGTATTTCTTTAGGGTCCATTGTAATTTGATCTTTTGCATTTCTGATTGTGTTTATTTGGGTTTTTTCTCTCTTTTTCTTGTCAGTCTGGCTAGGGGTCTGTCAATTTTATTTATCCTTTCAAAGAAAAAGCTTTTTGTTTCGTTGATTTTTTTTCTGATATTTTTGTCTTCTATGTCCTGTATTTGGGCTTTTACTATGGTGATATAGATTCTTCTGCTGAAGTTAGGACTTTGGTGGTCTTGTCTTTCCAGCTCCCTTAGGTGATATGTTAGACTGTAACTTGTTATCTTTACATTTTCTTGATATGTGTTTGTAAAGAAATGAATTCCTGTCTCAGTACTGCTTTCATGGTATGCCAGAGGTTTTGGTAAGATGTGTCTTTATTTTCATTTGTTTCCAGAAATCTTTTAATTTCTGCTTTGATTTCTGTATTGACCCAGGAATCATGGCCACAAAAAAAAAAAGAAAGAAATACCTCAGCATCTTCCTAACAAGAGAAGTGAAACATCTTTGCAATGAAAACAACAAAACATTGCTCAAAGAAATCAAAGATGGCACAAACAAATGGAAACATATTCCATGCTGATGGATTGGAAGAATCAATATTGTTAAGATGACCATCCTACTCAAGGCAATCTACAGATTTAATGCAATACCTATTAAATTACCAGCAGTATTCTTCTCAGACTTGGAAACAACAATACAGAAATTCATATGGAATCATAAATGACCATGAATAGCCAAAACAATTCTCTGCAAAAGAAACAAAGTGGGAGGTATCACACTTCCAGACTTTAAACTTTATTATAAGGCTGCATTGATCAAAACTGCCTGGTATTCGTACAAGAGCAGGCATATAGACCAATGGAACAGAATAGAGATTCCGGAAGCTAAACCTCAATTTCTCAACCAACTCATCTTCAACAAAGCCTCCACTAACATCCACTAGGGAGAAGAGAACCTATTCAGTAAATGGTGCTGGAAAAACTAGCTGGTCACATGCAGAAGATTAAAACAAGACCCTTACCTATCACCATACACAAAAAGCTATTCTAAATGGATCAAAGACCTAAACATAAAACCTCAAACTATAAGAACCTTAGAAAATGCAGGAGACATCCTTATGGAAATAGGAACTGGCAAACAATTCCTGATCAAAACCCCAGGTGCCCATGCCATAAAAGATAAGACAGACAAGTGGGACCTCATCAAACTGAAAAGCTAAAACTAAAGAAACCATCAAGAGAGTGGAAAGACAGCACACAGACTAAGAAAAAATATTTGCCAACTGTATATCTGACAAAGGCCTAACATCTAGGATCTACAAGAAACTCAAACATGCAGAAAAAAAACAAGCAGTCCTATTAAAAAGTGGGCAAAAGACATGAATGGACACTTCTCAAAAAAAGACATATGAACAGCCAACAGATACATGACAAAATTCTCAGCTTCACTAATCATTAAAGAAATGCAAATTAAAACTATACTGAGACACCACCTAACTCCAGTCAGGATGGCCATCATCAATAACTCAAAAAACAACAGATGCTAAAGTGAATGTGGGGAAAAGGGAACACTTCTACACTGTTCGTGGGAGCATAAATTAGTACATCCTCTGTGGAAAACAGCGTGGCAATTTCTGAAAGATCTAAAAAATCTACCTTCCATATGATCCAGCAATCTACCTTCTGGGAATATACCTGGCGGAACTCAAATCATTCTACAAAAAAGATAACTGTCCATGCATGTTTATTGCAGCACTATTCACAATAGCAAAAATATGGAACGAACTGTGCTGTTCACCAAAAGAGGACTGGATAAAAAAAATGTGGTACATGTACATAATGGAATATTATGCAGTCATAAAGAAGGACAAAATTATGAGCTTCACAGCAACTTGGACGGACTTAGAGTCTATAATACAGAGTGATCTATCACAGAAACAAAGAACTGAGTACCACATGTTCTCACTCATAAGGGGACCTTGAACAATTATCATATTACTGTAAGAAAAGGATTGACAGTAGTTGGAAACTGCCAGGAGATGGGGGGAGGTCACACCTCATTACCAAGGGTAACTGCATAATGAGCATTTGTATGCCTAACCCTGAATTGTATTCCACATTTTTAAAACAAAGAAAAAAGAGAAAAGAAAAAAAATATATAGTCGCTCCTTGTATGAATTTATTCATCTAAGGTAACAATTGTTGCCTTTATGCTAATGACTCCTAAATCCTTCTCCTAAGACCAGAACTGGATGGGTATAATATTTTAGTGTAACACCTATTTCCTCCTCAAACCTTTATAGAAGTGGTTTCATTGTTTTCCAGAACTTAGTATTGAAGAGAAGTCTGAAGTCAGCTTGATTTTTATACTTTTGTAAGGTAAAACGTTGAAAGAATGTGAACATTTAATGAATTTTTTCTCTCCTTTTTAATTTTTGTGAATCAAAAAAACATTTTAGGCTAGAACTAAAGTCCCATTGAATTGATCTTTGCCTGAAATTATAAGCACCCATTTGGTTCTCATAACAAAGTATTTCTTCACAGCAGGAAAGATTGTTCTACGGAATCTTGGATTATTACTTATTTTCCACCTGCACTTTCTCTTCTGGTTTTCTGGTGTTGTGAACTGATAGTGTGATAACAATTATGAGTAGGGTGTACATTTAAGACACTAATTGAGATTTTTTTCCATTCCTATATGTTCTGATGTTGTCCTGCGGCTCTCTACCCAGTGTGTTAACAACATTTAATGCCTCAGGGAAGTGTGGATATATAGCCTAAAACAGTCCATTGACTCTGAATAGTTTTTAAACACATAGCAGAGACAATGACTGTGAAAGCCATGCTAGTTCTTTTCTTGTGTTGTAATAGCCAAGCACTTACAAGAAGAGGTTTATATTGTATTGTTTGTTTGATTTAATTCTAAGAGCTTGGCTTTGAATATATGGGACACAGTGTGGAAGACTGAGACATTAGAATGTATTTATTTGCTAAATTACAAATGGATAAGAATGCCTGATATGACAAGCAGATTTCCATACAAAGAAGAGATAAGCGCTCTCCCTGGTTTGGAGAGAGGGATCGGGGGAGCAAAGTAGAGAAGCAAAGGACGCTTGGATATGGCTGTAGAATTCTTGACCCTTTCAGGTAGGTCCAGGGAAAAGGAGGTGATGACAACTATTATGACAACTACTACAGATATGCTGAGTGTCTAAGAGAAGAGGATGCTTGAACCTTGCTTCCCAGGAAAGTCATAGGAAACTGCAAGCAAGTAGAGAAGCCCTAATCTAGCTTGGTGTTCGCGTAACAGTGGGGGACGGCAAGATTTGAGGACAGGGACCAGAAAGCAGCCTTTCAGTGTTCCCATGTCCTAGCATGATTCAAGGACAGGAACTGACTTTTTCTAAGATCTTTGTGGGGTGGCTAAGAGGTGGAAAACAAAAATGCTTAGAAGATCAGTGTGGAGTCAGGCTAAAGAGAACACAGTGGGACGGGGAGACACCCCTTATCAACAAGGTGCCTGAACGATGCATATTTGTATACCTAACCCTTGACTGTACCCCACAATTTTAAAGAGAGAGAACACAGTAGGTAGTTGCCTTACCTGAAGGCCTTAATGAGTGACAGTGCTTGGTTATGAGAATTATACAGGATGGCGTATATCTCAGCAAAGACAAAGTACCAAGGAAGGAGAATCATGCTTAAGACTCAAACTTCCCATTGACTTGCAGATAAGGGTTTTTAAAGGCAGGGGTAAATTCTGGAAAGCAGAAGTTACAGGCAATGTCACAAATATTTGGAGGCTACACATTGATTTGACCCAAAAAGGCAGGATTTATTGAAGGGATGGAGGGCCCTCAAGTCATAGGAGGATTCAGAGATTTTCTGATTTGTGATTGGTTCTGGAAGCAAAGCTTTGTCTAAAAATTTGGGATCAGCAGAGAAGAATTAGCTCTGACTTATGAGTATAACCTCTGTGAGGAAATATAAAGCCTAAATAGACCAACAACAATTGGATGAATTATACTGAGGAAAGAAACTTCAATGTGAAATTTACAAGGGAATTACTGACTACAGAAGAGTTGTAAAAGTTTGCTGATCACTGTAAATCATTATTGTAGACTAACCTTAGCTGACTGCTGTAAATGGAAAACTAGTTAACCATTGCTGTAAATTAACCCTATCCTAAGGAACAGATCACCACAATCAATCAGCCGGCTTGCAACCCCTTTGTACAGCTTGCATGGCTCATACAACATGTACAACTCATAGCTAAACTCCCTAGCACAGCTCTATAAAAACTTCCTTTTAGCCTCTTCCTTTTTTGCATACAGTCTCCCTTTATCGTTCTGTCCATTTCTGTCTTCACAACTACCCTCTCTTAAATAAATCTGCTTTTCTAAATTCTAACTATCTTGGTAAATTCTTTCACTGCCTGTGCAAAATCCAGTCTCAACTAGTACTCACAACAACCTCCTCCAGGCCCCTCAGAAATAAATTTAGAACATGGAACAGTGGTTATAGCGCAGCCATCAGTTCCCTCTTACCTGAGGTCTAAATGTCAGTAGATCCCTTTGATGGGGGCTTTCGTTCCTGAAATACAACTCAGGGACATACGTTAAGATGTTATCTTTAGTTTCTATAGGGGAACCAAACATCTCCTGACTCTTAATTTCTTGTCTATGGTTTTAAGCTACTATTACCTTCTTGCTTATCAAGTTCATTTAATTTTCAGGGCTAGTTGGGTGCCTGGAATTTCCCTTGAAGAAACTCAAAATTTTCCTTTATTTCCATTCTTGGGGAGAGGTGCTGTCAGGTCCCTAAGAATGGTCTCTGCTTAGTCTCACTTACAACCCTCCAGAAGAGAGAGTGAAAGGAAAGAATCCTGAAAGACTATAGAGATATCAGCAGTGATTTAATTACATTGAATTGGCAAAACTGTGCTTTCTACTGCTCAGTGAATATAAAGGTCGATCAGCCTGGGTTTGGTCAGAACCATTCCAAGTGTTATAGAAATAAGGGGTTTAATATAGAAATTAGAGCTTACATGACTAAATCAAGAGCTGGGAAGTACAGGTGTCAAAGGCTGTAACTGAGCACCATCTTGCAGCACTGAAGTGAGTGGAATAATCTAAGTTCTTGGAAAAGTGTGAGAAGTCAAATTATCTATGTGTCAGAACCATGAAGCACAAGACCCTGGATAGATCTTTAAAGGTATAAATCTGCCAGAACCACAGAGGGGAGTTCTGGATGCAGTCTGTGAGGACACCAAGCCTGGTCACCATGTTTTCCAGGATAATGTACCAGATAAGATACAGGATACCCCTTAAATCTGAATTTCAGATAAATGATGAAGACATCTAGTATAAGTATGTACCAAATATTGCATATAAAAATGCATGGTGAGATTGGGTATGTTGGCTAATGCCTGAAGTCCCAGCACTTTCAGAGGCTGAGCCAGGAGGATTGCTTGAGCCCAAGAGTTTGAGACTAGGCTGGACAATATGGTGAGACTTTGTTTCTACCAAAAAAAATTAGTCTTGAGTGGTGGCATGCATCTGCAGTCCCAACTAAACAGGAGGCTGAGGTGGGAAGATCGATTGAGCCCAGGAGTTTGAGGTTTTGGTGAGCTATGACCGTGCCACTGGGTAACAGAGTTAGACCACGACTAAAAATAAAAAAAATGCATGGTGAAATGGGATACACTTATACCAAAAACATTTGTTATCTGACATTCAAATTTAACTAGAAGTCCTGTTTTTTTATTTGTAAAACCTGGCAATCCTATCCATGAATAATAGCATTTTTTCTCCTCCCCTTTTCAAATCTCATGTGAATTCCACTCTGTGGAAAGCGCTAGCAAGGAAGCAGACAATAAGGGAGATTCTGATAAACATAACTCCCTGCTTTAGAAGAAACAAGAGATGGATGGTAGTGCTAGATTGATAACAGACAATACAGAATAAGAGATTGTATTAGTTTGCTAGGACTGCCATAACAAAATTTCACAGATGAGTGGACTAAAAAAACAGTAATTTATATTCTCACATTCTGGAATCTAGAAGTTCAAGATCAAGGTGTCTTCTGAGGCCTTTCTTCTTACCTTGCAGATGGCTGTCTTCCCACTGTGTCCTCACATAGTCTTTTCCATGTGCTCACTGAGATGAAGCAGGGATCCCTCTTAGGGTTTGTACTTTGCCCCCACTCCTAAGCATGGAAACAAAAGAAAATCTTGAGTTTCTTCAAGGTAAATTCCAAGTACCTAGCTAGCTTGCAGAAGTGAACAACCAACTCAATAAACAAGAAGATAATATTCGTTTAAAACAATAGGCAAGGAAATTAGAATCATGGGATGTTTGGTTTGGAATAGAAACTAAAGATAACATCTTAACTTATGTCCTTGAGTTGTTTTTCAAAAACCTGAACCCCTACCAAAGGAATCTCCTGGCACTAAACTTCAGACAAGGGGAAACTGAGGGCTGAACTCTGACTGCAGTTCTTTTTCCTAAATTTTTTTTTTCTTGAGGGCACTGGAGAAGGTCATACCCAAGAGTCAGAGCAAACATTCTTTTCTGCTGACCCCAAGTTTTTAAATAAAATTTCTTTTCCTTAACCAATTTCAAATTAAAAATGTTTGAATCTACCTATGACACGTAAGTCCCCTCACTTTAAGATATCCCATCCTTTTAGGCTAGACCAATGTGTTGCCTCCATGAATTGGTTTATGATTTTTCTTGTGACTTCTATTTCTCTGAAATTTATCCCTGCCTTTATAAACCCTTACTTGAAAGCCATTGGGGAGATTGGGTCTTAAGCATGAGCTGCTCAATTCTCCTTGCTTGGCTCTCTGCAAAGAAACACCCTCCTTTCCTCCCTGCAAACCTTGATGTGGATGTTTGGCTTTACTTCACCAGGCAAGAAGATCCCAGTTTGGTTCAATGACACTTTGCATCACTGGTGTCTCTCCATGTGTCCAAATTTCCTCTTCTTATAGGGAACACCAGTCATATTGGAGTAGGGCCCACCCTAAAGGTCTTATTAATCATATCTTTAAGGGCTGTTTCCATAATACAGTCACATTTTTGTCATGCATACAGCTAGTTGAGGCCAGAGTCCTGTGGGTGTCGAAAGAATTTGCCAAGACAGATGTGAATTAAGAAAGGCAATTTATTAAAGGCAGGATACGTTGCAAGGGAACAACAGGCAGTGAAGCAAAGGGAAGCTGTCTGCTGTTTGTTGTCTCCTGTCTGCAAAGAGGCAGGAGCTGGAGGAAAGTTTTATAGGGTTGTGCCCGGAGAAGTTTACGAGCTATGTACTGTGCATGCTATATGAGGGTTCTGCGAGATGGCTGATTGATTGCGATCTCTTCCTTAAGATAGGGTTAATTTACAGCAGTGATTATCTGCTTTTCCATTTACAGTGATCAGCTAAAGATTAATTTACAACAATGATTTGCAACAATCTTTTACAACTTTTACTGCTTTTACAACTTTTACAACTTTTTTTTTACAACATTTACAACTTTTACAAGCTTTTACAACTTTTACTGTGGACAGTAAGTTCCATGTAAATTTCACCCTGAGGCTCCTTTTGTCAGTATAATTTACCCAATTGTTGCTGGGTAACAAATAACAAGGGAGTCAGCCACCACCACTTGGATTTTGATATAGATTCAAAGGCAAGCAGAAAAGTGGGAAAGTTTTGTAGCAAAAAAGGAAGGGCCTCAGATGTGCCCTGTTTGAAGGCTTATTGGCCTAGGGAAGCTGGAGGCGGCTCAGTAGAAGCAGAACATGCTATGTGATTGATTAGGAAAACTTGCTTGACCCTTATTTGATAGTAGGGGCAAAAAATTAGTGAAGCTGTCAATTTAATCAAGTCCTGGCCGTTTGGGGTCTAATAATACAGGGGTTATCATTTGACTTTCTGGACTGGCTGTTGCAGATTGTGAGCACTATTTTTATATATGGTTTGGACCTTGTTCATTTGCTCCTCAATCTATAACTCTTTAAAAAAAAAAATCTGAGTTTTGTGACCATGGAAAATATGCTTTCCAGCCAGGCTCGGTGGCTCAGCCTGTAATCCCACACCTTTGGGAGGCTGAGGTGAGTGGATTGCCTGAGCCCGCGGGTTCGAGACCCGCGTGGGCAACTTGGCGAGACCTCATCTCTACAATAAATCAAAAATTAGCCGGGCGTGGTAGCACGTGCCTGTAGTTCCAGGTACTTGGAAGGCTGAGGCAGAAGGATCGCCGGAGCCCAGCAGGTCAAGGCAGCGGGGGCCGGGAGTGGCCATTGCACTCCAGTCTGGGTGAAAGAGTGAGACTCCTACTCAAAAAAAAAAAAAAAAAGAAAGAAAGAAAATATGCTTTCCCACAGTACTACTGCCTATAGTATACCACTTCCAAGAATCCAATCTATTTTCAGTCCCAGTGTTTTATAGGAGTTTCTATTTCGGTTGATTGTATAAAGATTATGAAAATAGACAATGTGAGGTGAGGTTATCCTGTAAGGGAGGAGGGCTAAAATATTATTTTGGTTCCTTCATATACTTAACACCCATAGTTACCATGAGGAATTGGCAAACTACAGCTTATGGGCCAAATTCAACCCGCCACCTATTATTGCAAATATAGTTTTATTGGGACATAGCCATGCCATTCCTTTATATATTATCTATGGCTTTTTTTTCATGCTAAAAGTGCATAGTTGTAACTGCATAGAATATGTGGCCAACAAAGCCTGAAATATTCATTATCGGACTCTACAGAAAAATTTTGCCAACCTAGTTTAGATTAGCAACTACCAAATCTCCTGGTTGAGAAAGACTCAAGGTGGGAAAGGCATACAGCAGCCTGTTTCATTAAGTAAAACTCATAATGTGTTTTGCTATAAAATACAAATCCATACACTCTTCTTCTAGTGACTACTCCCAACTTTTTGTTTAGAGAACTACCTCTATCTTCTGGACAACCTTCTATCCCACCCCCAGTCCACATGCTTCTGGTAAGGTTCAAGTCCCAACTCCATGGCCAAAGCTCAGATCATTCTATTCCCTGGTCACAATCATCAAAGTGGCAATGGACATGTGATTCTATCAGAACAGTAGAGTCAGATCCAAGCTTTTGGCTTGACTGATGGGGTAAATGCAGGCTGTCTATTTTTTGTTGAACTTGAACCTAGGGGGATATAGGGCAGAGCTAATGTGGCCACCTTGGCTCTGTGAGGAGGGCTTTCTGAAAACAGAGCCAAGAATATGGAAGTGGAGCCAAGAGATGGAGAAGCAAAAGCAGTTCTTGTGACATTGTTTGATCCATCCTACATGCTGGACTTTTCATTTGCATGAGCCAAGACATGTTCTCCTCAGTAAGCCAGTTTGAGTTGTTTCTGTCCCTTTTAAGCAAGTGTCATAACTAATGCAAGTGGCAAGTAAAGAAAAGTTTCTTCAAGAAAGAAGAGAGGCCGGGCTCGGTGGCTCAGCCTGTAATCCCGCGCCTTGGGAGGCTGAGGTGTGTGGATTGCCTGAACCCGCGGGTTCGAGACCCACCTGGGCAGGCGAAACCTCATCTCTACAATAAAATCAAAAAAATTAGCCGGGCGTGGTAGCGCACGCCTGTAATTCCGGCTACTCGGAAGGCTGAGGCGGAAGGATCGCCGGAGCCCAGCAGGTCGAGGCAGCGGTGGCCAGGAGCGGCCACTACACTCCAGTCTGGGCGATCGAGTGGGACTCCAACTCAA
>CAUYQG010168498.1:0-10225 GCA_963574415.1 Tarsius wallacei | reverse complement strand
GAAATTTGGGAGGCCAAGGTGAGATGATTGCCTGAGCCCACAGGTTTGAGACCAGCCCGGGCAACATGGTGATACCTCATCTCTGCAATAAATAAAAAAATTAGCTAGGCATGGTAGCGCGTGCCTGTAATTCCGGCTACTTGGAAGCCTGAGGCGGACAGATCGCCGGAGCCCAGTGGGTCGAGGCTGCGGGGCCGGGAGCAGCCACTGCACTCCAGTCTGGGCGACAGAGACTCCAACTCAAAAAAAAACCAAAAAAACAAAACAAACAAACAAACAAAAAACTCAATGAGTAAAAAGGAAAAAAGATAAATGAGAAAAAGGCCAATAGTCCAAAAGAAAAACTGAAAAAGACAAATCAAAGCAGTTCACAAAAAAACAAACACAAATAGCCAACAAACATTTGAAAAGATCTTACTTGCTGCAGCCTGCCTAGTTTTGGGGGAGGCGCGCAGAAGGGAGGGTTAGGGAGGGGGGTGCTCTGATGAATTTAAAAACAGAAAAAAAAAATCTTAGTTTTTAAAAATAATAAACTACAAATTAAAACATGATATACCACTTCCACCTATTTGACTAGAAAAAAACATAAAAAGATGGATAACACAGAGTTGGGCAAATGGATTCTCAAGCACCTGTGGGAATGTACTTTGATACAACCTTTCTCATGGTCAATCCAACATCACTGGTCAACATTAAAAATCCACCAACTGGCCAGGCATGGAGGCTCATGCCTGTAATCCCAGTGCTTTGAGAGGCGGAGGCAAGAGGATTGCCTGAGCCCACAGGTTCGAGATCAGGTTGGGCAACATGGCAAGACCTCGTCTCTACAATAATTAAAAAAAAAAATTAGCCGGGCATGGTGGTGCATGCCTGTAGTTCCAGCTGCTTGGAAGGCTGAGGCGGAAGGATTGCCTGAGCCCAGCTAGTCGAGGCTGTGGTGGCCATGAGCGTGCCACTGCACTCTGGCCTGGGTGACAGAGTGAGACTCCAACTCAAAAAAAAAAAAATCCATCAATAGCTGTTTCACATCTAGGAATTCATCCTATAGATATTACCAGCGCAACAGCATTTGTAACAGTGAAAATGAGGAGAGTTACATCAATAGGCGATTACATATTCTAGATTTCTATTAATGCTAAAAAAAAAGGGGGGGGGACTACAGAAGTTGTTTTTTTCTATCCCCCAATATTCTACTCCCCTTGTTCAGATAAAAGTAGCTCTTTCCTCTAGAAAACTCTTCCCCCATTTCATCTGGTTTATGGAAAGAGGCTCTCTTTCCAGCGAGGTTATTAAAGTGAGAGAATATACATTCAGAGAATATACATTCAGTTGCCAGCTTTTTGGCATGGGGTAAGAATTTGTATCTGCGAAATGTAAAAATGCACTCATGACACAGACTCACTCACATATAGACAGCTAGTATGAATTGGGTTTCTAGTATTTGCAAGCAAAATAGTCCTTATTAATGTAAGCCCAATAATTTCCAAGTTAAGATAGTACACTAAACATATATATCGGGCCGGGCTCGGTGGCTCAGCCTGTAATCCCAGCACTTTGGGAGGCCAAGGTGAGTGGATTGCCTGAGCCCATGGGTTCGAGACCCGCCCAGGCAACTCTGGGCGACAGAGTGAGACGCCAACTTAAAAAATAAAACAAAACAAAACAAAAAAATACATATCGGCCACGTACAGTAGCTCACACCTTAATCTTAGCACTGAGGGAGGCCAAGGCATGAAGACTGCTTGAGCCCAAGAGTTTGAGATCGATCAGTCTAGACAATATAGTGAGACTTCGGCTCTACAACAAATATAAAATTTAGCCAGGCTTGGTGGTGCACACCTATGGTCCCAGCAACTCGGGAGGCTGAGGTAGAAGGACTGCCTGAGGCCGGGAGGTTAAGGCTGGTAAGCATTCCAGGAGGGGCAAAAGAGTGAGACTCTAACTCAAAAAAACCCCCAAAAAACAAAAAACATACATATCTAATTTAACTCTCTCCCCAAATCCCCCTAAAACTGTAGTAAAGATATTTTTTTTAGGCCAGGTACAGTGGCTCAAGTATATAATCCCAGCACTTTGGGAGGCCGAGGTGAGAGGACTGCCTGAGCTCACAGGTTTGAGACTAGCTTTGACAACTTGGTGAGACCTCATCTCTACAATAAAACAAAAAATTAGCTGGGTGTGGTGGCGCATGCCTGTAATCCCAGCTACTTGGAAGGCTGAGGCGGAAGGATCGCCTGAGCCCAGCAGGTCGACTCTGGGGTGGCCGTGAGCATGCCACTGAACTCCAGCCTGAGCAACAGAGTGAGACTTCGACTCAAAAAAAACAAAACAAAACAAAAAGCTGTAGTAAAGAGATTTTTTAAAAAGACACTAATCCACAAAGACAGGGAGAATACTAGAGGGAATAGCAACACCAAATTTTTTAAAATTAGAAAGCAGACAGGTGAGTAGAAACTAACTTAGCAGAACTAAAAAAGATGATTCTAGTCAGGTGAAGTGGCTCATACTTGCAGTCTCACCATGTTACGAGGGTGAAGGGGGAAGACTGCTTGAAGCCAGGAGTTCAAGGTTGTAGTGAGCTATCATCACATGACTGCACTCCAGCCTGGGCAACAGAACAAGACCCTATCTCCAAAAGAAGAATAAAAAATAATAAAAAGATGAATCTTAAACCTGATTCTACCGCAGAGTCCTCAGAAGAAACTGGGGCTGGAGATGGATAGTCATGTTAAAATCAAGACTGAATAAAAGCCAGTGAGCAGCAGATATTCCTCCCTGCCCACCTACCTCCTTTCCACCCCCAGCAGAAATTCAGAGGTTAATCTTCAGAAAGGGTAAGATGGAGAGTCTGGTCTTTGGGTTGACTAGTAGAGTCAACTAGTAGAAACTGCAACCTGAAGATAGTTCTGGCAACAGCTGTGGGCTGAAGGCCCCGCAGCACCCTCCCTCACTGCGTCTCGGATGTAGCAGCCAGTCCTATCCTTTCAGGCAGGAGACTTTCTGGGGAAGCATGCCCACAGAGGCCAACCTAAGGATACTGACTTCAGGTTCCCCAACAAACACCATACACATCACAGAGTACTGCTCGGAGTCAACAAACCCCACCTATGTATTCCACACTGTCAATCACCTTTTTCATACTCACATAAAAATCTACAATTAAGGATTACATGACACCTGAGAAAAACCTCTAACATGCAGAACCAAACAAAAAGATACCTAGAGAAAATAGAGATGAGATAATTACAATCTGTGGAACAAGAAGATATTATGCTTTTAAAAAGACTACCCAAAAAACAAAAATGAACTTTTAGAAAGTAAAATCTTGGTAGTAAAATGGAGACTGAAAGATAAAGTTACAGAAATCTCCCAGAAAGAACAAAAGACATGGAGATGAAAAAAAGAAAAAACTTAAATGGTTAGTCCAAGAGGTCTACTACTTGAATAACAAAATTCCAGACAAGACAGAGGAAGGAAATGATTAATAGCATAACTGCAGAAATGTTCCAGAACGGCCAAGATTTGCAGATCAAAGGGACCAGCAAGCGCCTGCAAAAATAGACAAAAACAGACCCCCAGAAAAGTGCATCACAGTTTTGTTCAGAACCATTAGAACAAGGAAATGCATAAACTTCCAGCAAGGAAACTAAAAAAGATGACACACAATGGCACACAACAGATCAAAATCTGAACAGTTTAGGACTTCTCAATGGCGATACCGGAAGTAAAGACAGTAAAAGCAATGGCTTCAAAGGAAAATCGTTTTCACCTTAGAATTCTACTCCCAGCCAAATTACAATCAAGAGTGAAGCAACTGCTCTATATACTTGTGTGTTAGCGGGGATGGAGGAGGGAAGCTAGCCTGGCTTGGTGGCTCAGCCTATAATCCCGCGCTTTGGGAGGCTGAGGTGAGTGGATTGCCTGAGCCGGTGGGTTCGAGACCCGCCTGGGCAAGTGAGACCTCATCTCTATAATAAATTTAAAAAATTAGCCGGGCTTGGTAGCGCGCGCCTGTAGTTCCAGCTACTTGGAAGTCTGAGGCGGAAGGATCACCAGAGCCCAGCAGGTCGAGGCTGCGGTGGCCGGGAGCGGCCACTGCACTCCAGTCTGGGCAACAGAGTGAGACCCCAACTAAAAAAAAAACAAAAAAAAACAAAACTGTATTTTCAGCATGGAAGACAGAATGCTTCATGCAGTTTATCTCCCACACATCCTCCCTCTGAAACCCACTAGAGGGTGTTCAGTAAGACCAAGAAGGCAAAAGATGTGCATGTGAAGATGCCATCACCCATGCCTGCTAGGGTTGCACCAGCTTTCTAACCTGCTAGAATGACAGAAGGATGAGCCCCACTAAAACAAGAAATAAACCAAGAAATACAAGAACATGAGAATGGAGAAACAGAAACTCCACTTTGAGAAATGCCAAGGAAATCACAAGGATGGCAGTAAAGTGGAGTCCCATGTGGCAGTTCGGCAGCAGGTCTGGAGAGCAATGAGCCCTAAAAGAACAGTGCTCACACTTCAGAAAATATGTCTCCAACAAAAAATTAGAACTGATAAATTGCCTAATGAGAACGATCATGTAGAATACCACACTGAAATGCTACTAAAAGGCACAGAAAGAGCAAGAGGTATCAAAAAAACCAAACACATAAAAAATTAACATCTTTAAGAGAAACAAAGAGGCTGGGCTCAGTGGCTCAGCCTGTAATCCCAGTGCTTTGGGAGGCCGAGGTGAGTGGATTGTCTAAGCCCGCGGGTTCAAGATCCACCCAGGCAACTTGGTGAGACCTCATCTCTACAATAAATCAAAAATTAGTTGGGTGTGGTAGCACACGCCTGTAGTTCCAGTTACTTGGAAGGCTAAAGCAGAAGGATCCCTGGAGCCCAACAGGTCGAGGCTGTGGTGGCCGGAAGCATGCCACTGCACTCCAGTCTGGGTGAGGGAGTGAGACTCCAACTCAAAAAAAAAAAAAAGAGAAACAGAGAAATAAAAAAATTACCATCCTTAAGAGAAACAAAGAAATAAAACTGCATGGCTATGACTAATAGCCTAACCCTAACCCTAACCTTAATATTTGTATAAACAAAACCACGTAAATACTAAATACTAACTTGACAGAGTCAATAGATAGTGTCTAAAATAAATGACTCGGTCAGGTGCAGTGGCTCATGCCTGTAATCCCAGCACTTTGAGAGGCTGTGGTAGGACTGCTTGAGCCCAGGAGTTTGAGACCAGCCTCGGCAACATAGCAAGACTTCATCTCTACAAAAAAAGAAAAATCAAAAAGTTCCATCAGGTTTGGTGACATACACCCGTAGTCCCAGCAACTTGGAAGGCTGAGGTGGAAGGATCACCTGAGCCCAGGAGGTCGAGACTGCAGTGAGCTGTGATAGTGCCACCACACTCCCGCTTGGGTGACAGGGTGAGATCCTGGCTCAAAAAAAAATGTTTTTAAATGACTCAAAATATAACAGCAAGCCGGGCTCAGTGGCTCAGCCTGTAATCCCATGCTTTGGGAGGCTAAAGTGAGTGGACTGCCTGATCCTGCGAGTTCGAGACCCACCTGGGCAACTTGGTGAGACCTCATCTCTACAGTAAATCAAAAAATTAGCTGGGCATGGTAGCGCGCGCCTGTAGTTCCAGCTATTTGGAAGGCTGAGGTGGAAGGATCGCCGGAGCCCTGCACTCCAGTCTGGGCGACAGAGTGAGACTCCAACTCAAAAATATATATATATAACAGCATTCTCTTGTTTCTTAGAAATATGGGTATTTTTCGCCAGGCATGGTGGCTCATGCTTATAATCTCAGCACTCTGGGAAGCTGAGGCAGAAGGATTGCTTGAGGTCAGGAGTTTGAAAGAGCCTGGGCAACATAGCTAGACCCTGTCTCCACAAAAAATAAAAAAATTAGCAGATGTGGTGGCTCCTGCCAATAGTCTCAGCTACCTGAGTGGTTGAGACAGGAGGATTCCTTGAGCCTTGGAGTTGAAGGATGCAGTGAGCCACTGGACTCCAGCCTAGGCAACAGAGTGATCTCTCTCTTAAAAAAAAAAATTTACAGTTTACATTTACCCCCATTAAGAGGTTTTATTATCTTTTGTGTTAAATTTTCCTTATTTATTCATTTTTGAGTCTAGGTTTCACTCTGTCATTCAAACTGCAGTGGTACCATCATGGCTCACCACAGCCTCGACCCCCAGGGTTCAGCCTCAGTCTACCAAGTAGTCAGGACTACAAGCACACAGCACATGTCTGGCTAATTTTTTTATTTTTTTGTAGAGATGAGGTCTCACTATGTTGCCTAGGCTGATCTTAAACTCCTGGGCACTCATCTCGGCCTTTTTTTTTTTTTGAGTTGGAGTCTCACTCTGTCGCTCACAGCCACCACAGCCTCGACCTGCTGGGCTCAGGTGATCCTTCCGCCCTCAGCCTTCCCAGTAGCTGGAACTACAGGCATGTACCACCATGCTCGGCTAACTTTTTGATTTATTGTAGAAATGAGGTCTCGCCAGGTTGCCCAGGTTGGTTTCAAACCCCCTGGACTCAGGCAATCTTCTTGCCTCCACCTCCCAAATTGCTGGGATTACAAGCATGAGCCATCTTGCCTGGCATTTTGTTTTGTTTTGTTTTAAAAGAAGGGTTCCTATATACAGACCTGCTTCTTGCCGCAGCAATCCCAAGGTATCAAGGATCCGACAAGCTTCCAGTGAGCACTGGATCATGGCTTCTTTTTTCTTTCCTGAGTGAATGGCCTCAGCTACCAGTTGCTTTCCAGTTGAATCATCCACAGGTAATCTGCATCGGTTTGGTGGGAATCATAGCAGAGCACTAAGCTCTAGTTCTCATAAAAATACCCTGTGATAACAGTCATGCTCTTTTAAATGGTTTTTCAATCCTTCAATCATCTTGTTCTACCTTGCCAAGGCTGTACTTAAAGTCTTTCCCTTCCACCTCTTAGTCATCACACCACAGCCCCCAGTAAATTAAGTGTCACTAAACAACCAAGGCCCACGTTTAGGAATAGCCTAAAATTAAAACTAAAGTCACCCTTCAGGTCATTGTCTATAACCATAAATTAAATCTTAAATTGGCCACTTTCCAGAAACTAACATTAATAAGAACATACCTCACCCTGCAGAGCCAAGTGCTGTGTCCCTGTTCATCAAATTCATACTCTAATTCTTCTCCTGTGGAAGAAAGGAAGAAAAACAATTCTAATAGAATCTGAAAATTACTAGTTGATACAATGAGAAATGAGAACATCAAGTTCCCATACCACACTGGAGAATAAGTTTCAATGCACTTCACTCTCATTCCTAGGAATTATCATCTGATAACAAAATTAGAATGAGTTTGAGGCAGAGAAAAAAAGCAAACTCAGATCAAAACAATCAATTCTCAATATACTAGATAGTATACAGTACCTTTCACGGTTTTCATAAGTTGTAGACTTAAGAGGTTATTTTATTAACATTGCCTGATTTCTTGAAACATAAAAATTAAGTACACAATCAGTTCATACATTACTCATATGTATGTAACACATACAAATGAGGGGGACCACCAAAAAACAATAATTATCTTCTGGAGGGCGGGCGGGACCCTTGTAGTACAGACTTGTCCCTCTAGGAAAGTGGTCTAGGAACCCATCGGCATCAGTGTACCAGCCAGTGTGCTGTGAAAGGCTGCGTTCAGCTTCAAGGAATTATTTTTTGGAGATTCTTTCAATGCATTTGCCCACACTATACTGAGAGCTTAACAGTTTTTGACCAAAAATGGCATGGCCCGTGTGCCCTACTCTCCCTATTCACCAGATCTTGTCCAAGCATTTTTTTGTTTTCCCAGATGAAAAAAGTCCTCAAAGGGAAATATTTGCCAATGCGAAACAAAAAACGACAGAAGCACTAAAAGGCATCAAAATGGACGAGTTCAAATATGGTTTTGAGCAGGAGAAAAAGTGTCTCGATAGTTCTATTGCATCAGATGGAGAATACCTTGAAGGTAACTGGTTTAAATATGTAAAAATAAATACACAATTTTTTACAAATAAATAACATACATACATATAGACAGATATTCTCTCAAAGTATCTCTAATGAAACAATCCTCTGTGGAAACCTTTTTTTTATCATACAAAGTAGCTGGGCGTGGTGGCTCACGCCTGTAATGCCAGCACATTGGGAGGCAGAGATGAGAGGACTGCCTGAGCCCACAGGTCTGAAACCAGCCTGGGCAACATGACGAGACCTTGTCTCTACAATAAGTCACAAAATTAGCCAGGGATGGTGGAGCATGCCTGCAGTTCCCCCTGCTTGGAAGGCCGAGGTGGAAGAATGACCTACCAAGTCAAAAGACAAAAAAAATTATATAAAGTCAAAACCCATGTTACAAATTACAAAAGCTCAAGTGAATTAGGGATAAAAAAAAAAAAATCACAAGAAGTTTGTTCAATATCCCCACCACCAAAGTTCTTGATCTTTTGACAAGAATGAGACTAAGTCAGGAAAAAAATGCTTCCTGTTTTTCAAGATGAGAAGATTTTTATGATTTTTCTTCTAGCACTATACAAACAAGGAAGATTTTCAAAATAATCCTGAAGCCAATGACCACAAGGGCAAGAAGTGAATGAGGATGGAAGAGAAATGATAGCATTTCAAAGGATAAAGCTCAACCCAGAGCTCTAGAAAACAACACTGCTGGAGACACATTTGACAAGCAGGGCAGAATCTGTCTACATACCTTCCCGGTCAAAAAAACCTTGGAGAGCCTTTTTGGGATCCTTTATGTAAAAGGCCTCCCTTTCTTGCTGAAATGCTACGACAATGGGGTTCTCTTCGGCGTCATCCTCTACAGCATCTTCTCCTACAGAACAAGGGAAAGAAAGGAAGAAGAACCAAGGTGAAAGACGACCATCCCAATGATCCCAACTATCCATTCAGGCTGCAGAAAGACACATTCATCCAAGATGAAAAGAAAAATTCATACTGAGGGGAGGGAGGATGAAACCACCACAAAACCATTAGTACGAGCATCTTCAGATTTTCTAAACTGGGTGACAAGTCAAAACTTGTTTTCATGGCACGTTAATTTTTTTTCTCCTTCGTGACTAGATTTTAAAAGCAAAATTAACTACCACATTGTCTGTGGAAAAACATCTGAGTGCCTCAGGCCGGCAGTCTCATTCTCTCACACTCAGGTCTAATATTTGGTTTCCAATATAATTTCCCAAGTACTTCTTATATCTGCCAAATAGACTGGTCTACTCATTTTCCTCTTACAGTCATCAAACCCTACCCTGAATACCAATCCCAATGCTCAGCTTCATAAGGGCTTTTTCTTTCCTTCAAGTTGTTTCAAAACCTTTCTGCTTATAAACCTATAAAGCTCCCCCAAAGACCTGAGTCAATGTCGTCTAACAGAAATATAATGAAAGTCAGATATGTAATCTTAAACTTTCTATTTGTAACATTAAAAAGTTAAAAAGAGGCTGGGCACCATGACTCATGCCCGTAATCCCAGCACTTTGGGAAGCAGAGGCGAGAGTATTGCCTGAGTCCAAGGGTTCAAGATCAGCCTGGGCAACTTGGCAAGACCTCATCTCTACAATAAATCAAAAGATTAGTCGGGCATGGTGGCACATACCTGTGGTTCCAGCTACTTGGAAGGCTGAGGTGGAAGGATCACCTGAGCCCAGCAGGTTGAGGCTGTGGTGGCTGTGAATGTGACACTGAACTCCAGCCTGGGTGACAGAGTGAGACTCCAAATGAAAAAATAAAACATAAAAATAAAAATAATAAATAAAAATATTTAAAAAATTAAAAAGTAACAGGTACTTATGGTTTCTAGTTTTTGTTTGGCACTTAGTACAAGTAATTTCATAATATTTATCCTGTCTTCCCAATCACGTATTAAAGCCATTTTCTGTCTTTGTATAGTCCTCTCTCCTGAATATCTACCCTCCAAAATGTCTGGTGTCATAAAAAAATTCAATGTATTCTTTTGCTTAAGGGCCAGTTTTCTCTATTGCCCAGGCTGGAGTGCAGTGGCACACTCACGGCCACCCCAGCATTGGCCTGCTGGGCTCCGGCGATCCTTCCATCTCAGTCTTCCAAGTAGCCGGAACTACAGGCACGTGCTACCACCCGTCTAATTTTTGATTTACTGTAGAGACAGGGTCTCGCCAAGTTGCCGGGGTTGGTCTTGAATCCACACATTCAGGCAA
>CAUYQG010168496.1:0-12829 GCA_963574415.1 Tarsius wallacei | reverse complement strand
GAAGTACAATAAATTTAGAAAAGAAAATGCCATTGTATCTGGATCCGTGTTTATGTAAATTTTGGATTTATGTCTGCCGCTTACTAGCTTAGCCTTTTAATCATAAGTAAACTGCTTAACCATTTTAAGTCTCTAGTTCTTCAACTGTAATGTGGAGTGAGAAAAAATAATTCCACTGATTGCCAGGTTTTGAAGATTACATGATGTTTGTCAAATTAGAGATAGATTGGTGTATTAGTTAAGAAGAAGGGCAAGGCTCGGTGGCTCAGCCTGTAATCCCGCGCCTTGGGAGGCTGAGGTGAGTGGATTGCCTGAGCCAGCAGGTTCGTGACCCGCCTGGGCAGGCGAGACCTCATCTCTACAATAAATCAAAAAAAAAAAAAAAAAAATTAGCCGGGCGTGGTAGCGCCTGTATTTCCAGCTACTTGGAAGGCTGAGGCGGAAGGATCGCTTGGAGCCCAACAGGTCGAGTCTGCAGTGGCCGGGAGTGGCCACTGCACTCCAGTCAGGGCGACGGAGTGAGACGCCAACTCAAAAAAAAAGAAAAGAAAAGAAATAATTCTCAAGCATGGACTATATAACATCATCTTCTCACCTCCATGGGAGTCCCTGTGTATTTTTGCTTTGTAAATGGTAAATTGTATGGATTATCTAATAAATATATTATAACTGAAGATCTGGATTCTAAAGCTACTATAATGAAATCCCTTGGTGGATCTAAAAGCAAAGTTAATTTGACTTTCCATCTTTAAGAATATTTGCATTATACTAAGTTCCATTAGACCAGATAAAAATATCCATGGGAGCCTAGGGAAAATTACGCTAAATTCCGAAATCATTCAGAGTTTTTCTAAACTCAATAAGCTGAGGAAAAATACTGTGAAATTTGAGACTTAGAGATTTATATAACAAATTGATTTAGAATGTAAGTTATTTTAACTCTTTCATCTTTGTTCTTTCACTTTATGTCTTTTCCTACAAATATTTTAATTTTAGCTAATTGTAACTTACTATAAATCCATATAACAGCTTTAAAGTCTGTAATTCATTAAAAGTATGTTTCAGTAAAGTATTTAATGACATGTAAGGTGGCTAAACATTTGAATTTAAGAAGAATCATACAAAATGGTATATACACAAAGGGCGCCAATATTGGTTTTTTTTCTTCCTTTTTTATTTTTTATTTTTTACTGTTATACTCCTTCTCTGACAAATTTCCTGAGACAAAGAAAAAAAATCAAAGAATACCAGATCAGAAATTGTGAGTAAGATATCTATATTATAGGATGAAGATAATATAGGAAATAGAATAGGGTCAGTAAATCCCTGAGAAGAAGCCTCCATGAGGGTTACTGAATCCTGATGACTTTGTCTATTTTTAAAAATGATGTTAAAACAGATAATTGCATATTTTTGTATATATTTTATTGTACTTGGTCTCCAAACAACTCTGCTTCCATACCACTCCATTAAGTAATCAATTACAAAGTCAACCATGTCTAAATCTGGTAGCAATTTCTTAGACCTCACCATATTTGACATCTCACCATCCTGATGTAATTACTCCTACCTCCTTCTTGAACTTTCTGCACTTGGCTCCTGGTACATTATACCATGTTTATTCTCTTTGAACTTTCTTGTCTGTTATTCCTCAGTGACCAGTGCTAGACTTTTCTCATCTTTCAGTCTCCTAAAGGAGGGTACATCAGGGGTCCTCCTCTGATTTCTTCTCTTAGTTAATTAGGGATCTCATGCAGGCTCATGAATATAACCACATTCTGCATGGCTTAAGTTAGGTTTAACATCTTATAATAAAAAAATATATCACAAAAAGTGGCTTAGAGTAAGGTGAAGATTTCTCTCTACATTAAAAAATAATAATAATAAGACAGGGCACAATGACTCATGCCTATAATCTCAGCACTGTGAGAGGTCGAGGTAGGAGGATTGCCTGAGCCCATGAGTTCAGTTTGATACCAACCTGGGAAAACTGGTGAGACCTCATCTTTACAATAAATAAAAAAATTAGCCAGGCATGGTGGCTCATGCCTATGGTCCCGCCTACTTGGAAGGCTGAATCCAATAGATTGAAGCTGCAGTGGCCGTGAGTATGTCATTGCACTCCAGCCTAGGCACAGAGTAAGACTCCAACTCAAAAAATAAAATAAAATAAATAAATAAATAAATAAATAGATAGATAGATAGATAGATAGATAGATAAATAATAATAATACTAAAAATCAAAGTAGTCAGTTTAGAACAGTCATGAAAGCTTCACATTTATCTGTGAATCGGGCTCTAATAGCAGTTTTGATTCCAATCTCAAAGTCACAATTTGGCTGCTGGATCTTCCCACATAAAGTTGGGGAGTAGATAGGTAGGGGGAAATCACCATAAGCAAGCTATTTGGAAAAGTTAACTCTTTATTAGAGTCTTCCTGAAAGCCTTACCCAACAACTGCACCAACCACCCCAATCTGCAAAAAAAAAAAAAAAATGCTAGAAAAGTCATATATTTCATATGGACATATTATTATCTCCTGTAACTAGGGTATTCTATTAGTAAACTAAAGAGTTGAGATCCAGTAGGCTACTAGCAATTTTACTGTAATATTTTATAGGCTGAGGGCTCTAAAATGTAATTCTGCTCAAATCACTCAACTATCTACTAAACACCTCCACTTAGATGACCAGTGGGTGTTTTACTGAAAGTTGGCCAAAAAATTCTGATATTCTGATGAGTAGTTGAAGAAGACTTCTAAAAAGAGTGCTATATTCAATCAAACATTTTGGAAAGATTCATCTGATGGTTATTTGTAAGGGAGAAAATGGAGGTGTCAGTGGAGTGTTTTCTTCAGAAATCAACTTGGAAGCTTTTATAATAGTTATATGTATGAGATTATATGTATGAGTTTATTCAGACTCAAGTTAGGAGGGCAGTAGTGTGTGAAAATCTGAAAAAAGTTACAAATATGAGATTTCAGAAAGTAGAGTCAAAGATAATACCAAAAATTTTAAGCTGCGTTGTTAGGTACTATTTATTGGTATCATGTAATCTAAAATGTGTTAAGCAAAATATATTTTCCCAAGGATAAAATTCTGAAGTGAGCAGGTGTATTGGTTTGTTATCTTTGAAATGGAAATGGAATGAACAACTGAGTCACCTGGAAATTTCAAGCATGGATGAATACTGTTATCAAGAGGCCTGATAGTTTAGTGTCTTTTTAGACACTAAACAACCACTATATAATTAATGCTTCAGTCCAAACTAACTTACTTAATTTTTGCTAAAAAAAAATCCATTATATCAAAAAGTTTAATTAAATTATATACTGTACCCTAAGCAGATAAATATCTTCCCCTCTCTTTCTCTGTCTCACACACACACACACTTTTTCTCTGTCTCACTTACACACACAAACACCACCTCCATGAGATTAAGAAGATTGCTCCATGTACCTACTCTTTGCTATAATGTCCTAACTCCCTACTATAAGATTGCCCTAGGAAGAGCTGCTCCTTCCATGCTGTCTTATTTAAGTTCCTAGCTAACACATTATAATAGTAAACAAAAACAAAAACAAAAAAAAAGCTTTCCTGTTTCCAAAAGTAACCTTGTCTGCTGACATTCACACACACACACACACACACACATCCCTTTAGTTGTCCTTTATTCTTGACAATGGCTCCTACCACTAAATTCTCCTCTTGCTCCCCAATGTATGAAGAAAATATCAACAATCCAAGTAGGACACTTATTCCAGAAGCAATGGGCAAATTTTATTTATCCACACTTTCCCTTACATTGTTCCTCTTGTTTCTCCACCAATCTGTCTCTACTGTTCCTTAAACTTCAAGGTCATTGATTTTTTTTCAGTAACACTCCCTTCAAGCACTCTTCACTACTGCATCTTTCTACTCAGCTTTTAAACAAGTTTAAGTATCTCTCATATTAAATAAAACAAAACAAAAGCAAACAAAAAACTTTCCTTTTCCTCACACTGGCCTTGACTCACCACCTTCTCACAACCCTTGAATGAAGAGTCTGCTTACAGTTCTAATGTTTTTATGTACCATTCATTACTCATTCTCTGACACCTCTTGCTAGTAATACACTGTAGGCAAAAACTCCACTGAAACTATTTCAATGTATCAACCAACTTTCTGCTGTTGACATGAAAACCTTCTATTTAACTTGAGCTAGTGCAGCTTAGGTTAACTGTCATCCACTTTGAAGCTGTCTTTTGCACTTCCTTCATTTGTACCATGTCCTCTTGACTCCTGTCTGCCTTTATCTGTATTTCATCTTAGTCTCCTTTGTTTGGTTCTATTTCTCTTATGGTAATAGAATCATTGCCTATGATGTTGGCGTTCCTAAAAGACTCTTTTTAACTTTTTATTTTACTGTACATATTGTCTCTTGTTAGTCACATTTACTCCTGTGGCCTTAAATATCACAATATTTGACAGATTAAAAAAAATCAGGCTGGGTTCGGTGGTTCAGCCTGTAATCCCAGCACTTTGGGAGACCAAAGTGAGTGGATTGCCTGCACCCACAGGTTTGAGACTCGCCTGGACAACTTGGAGAGACCTCATCTCTATAATAAATAAAACAAATTAGCCAGGCATGGTAGAGCACACCTGTAGTTCTGGCTACTTGGAAGGCTGAAACAGAAGGATTGCCTGAGTCCAGCAGGTTGACGCTGGGGTGGTTGTGAGCCTGCCACAGGTGACAGAGTGAGATTCCAACTCAAAAAAAAAAAATCAATATTCTTATTTGTGTATCTTGGTCTACATCCAAATATGTATCTTTTCTTTTTCTCCTGATTATCAGTTCTATATATTACCTTTCCTGAGTTTCAGACCCATATGTATTGAGTTAAAGTTTACAAAATGAAAAAAAAATCAGTGGAGAATTAAAAGGCAACATATTATATTTTTAAAGTAACATAAAGACTAGTTATTTAAAATTTGTATATCTCACTGAATTCTTCATTTACATATAGCTAAAACTGCAAATGCTCATTTTATTATATGTTTTGATGCAATTCTAAACCCATAGTGGGTGCCCAAAAGATGTTAAATAGCACCAAATGCAAAGATAAACTGCACAATTCTGCTCTAATCTATTTCCTAAATCATATGCAAAATCACTTCTACTAAATATTGCTTAAATTGATGATGCAGTCTCAATATTGAATTTTGTAGGATTTCTACTTACCACAGCCATTTCTAATTTTAATTTTGGTGTAGAACAACTCCTTAAAAGCATGCTGTTCATCAACATCCTATTGGCTAAATATCTGACAAGCCTTAATCACCTGAATTTTTCCATTAGAAGCTACTTATGATTTTAATTTTCAAAGTAGAATCAAAATCTATCTAAGGAAATTGGGTATATAGCACACAGAAACATTCCGGCTTTTAGTTTACTTGATTTGGATAAAAACATGCTCCCATAGGGAGGTTTTGTATTATTCATGTGAATGTGAAGAAGAGGAGACCTGTGCATTTTGGAAAATGAATAAGTCATACACCAAATTAAAAAGTTGAGACAGTTAAACTTCACCTCTCAATAAAAATGGGAGATATGAATGGTATTGAAACTTTTTCAGTACTAGAAAGAGAACCCACTTAAATATTAGTACTTTTTTAATGAAACAAATATTGCCTAAGAAATTAAAATGTTTTCTTCACTCAAGATTCAGCATTATAATGCAGTTTATGAAGAGTAAGTCTGTCAAATCACAGTATATATTCTTTAGAAAATTTTATACAAAAGATGTGTCTTTGTCCCTTCAGGCTGCTGAAACATTCCATAGACTTTGTAGTTTATACATAACAAAAATGTGTTTCTCACATGTCTGGAGTCTGGGAAGTCCAAGATCAAGAGGCTGGCAGATTTGGTGTCAGGTGGGGTCAGCTTTCTTATAATATGGCAACTTTTCACCGTATCCTTACATGGTAGAAAGGGCAGACAGTGCTCTATGGCCTTTTTCATAAGGGTACTAATCCCATAAATGTGGGTGCTACTCTCATGACCTATCTCCCAAAAGTCTCCAACGTCTAATCACCTTGGAGCTTAGTAGTTCAACATATGAATTTGGGGGTATCACAAACATTCACAACTCAGCAAGATGCTTCTATGTCTTATTAATTTATTTTTTTACATCAAAAGTAATTGTTCAGCATTTCACAAATTGGACAGTTTAAAAGAGGACACTAAATTTGTAATCATAATTTACTTGTTATACAAATGTATTGAATATGGAAGAAGATTTGTAACATTTTTTGAAGTGATTTTTTTCCCATCCCTACCCACATGATGTCACATACAAAGGAGGGAGCCTCCCAAAACAGAATATATTTATTTAAAAATGTGTATTTATTCATACATGTTTAAAGAACTCACCATCTAATGCAAGACACCTATTGAGATGCTTTCCCCACTGCTCAAAACAGTGTGTGAACTCGTCCATTTTGATGTCTTTTAGTGCTTCTGCTATTTTTTGTTTGTTTTTTTGTTTGTTTCTTCTCTTTCACATCAGCAAAATGTTTCCCTTTGAGGACTTTTTTCATCCAGAGAAACAAAAAGAAAAGTCGCCTGGGGCCAGAATGGGAAAATAGGGAGGGTCATGTTGTTTTTTGTCAAAAACTGCTGAATAGTCAGTGTAGTTGGACAGATGCATTGTCATGGTGGAAGAACCAGTCACCCATCTGCCATAACTTGGAATGTTTCTTCTGTACGTCAAGACGCAACCTTCTCAAAACTTCCAGATAAAAACTTTGGTTGACTGTTTGATCCAGAGGAACAGATACTGAGTGTTCTACAAGAAGCTTGCCCTCCAAAAGATAATTCCAGTTTTTGGAGGTCCCCTTCATATTTGCATCAAAGAAATTGTATTAAAATTAATGACCACAAAATATTAAAAATACTCTATTTTTTAAAATATACTATTTAGAATACAAAATCAGAATCCTTTTTATAACCACTTTATACTAGCATATAGTTAATAAATATGATTTGCAAAGATAATATTCTTATTAATTCTGCAACATGAAAAAGCTCACAAAACATATACACACACACACACATACACACACACACACACACACAGGCTCTATTATTTCCTAATCAAGAAAAAAATTCTAAAGAATGACAACCAAATATGTGTAAATGTTATCGATATTATCATAAAATTAATTTATATTTAAATTTAAATATATTGTACATATACTATGAGCATACTTAAATTTTAGCATGCTATTTCTATACTATTATATTATTAAAAATTGTAGAATCAGTTTTGAGCCATAAAGGAACAGAGTGATAGATAAAAGCGGTGAGATTGATAACAAAGCGTTGCCTACCTCTAAGTTGTTGACAGAAAACATTAGCTAATGATAATTCATTGTATACTTGAAAGTAGCTAAGAGAATAGATTTTAAGTGTTCTTACCACAGGCAGAAAAAAGAAGGTAACTCTGAGATTCTGGATGTGTTAATTAGCTTGATTGTAGTAATCATTCACAATGTATATGTATATCAAAACACCATGTTCTATACCCTACATATGTAAAATTTTTGTCAATCATATCTCCACAAAGCTGGAAATAAAAAAAATGAAAGAAAATATTGGGCGAGAGCATTAAAAACATGCTTTAAAGTCTAGAAAAATTTTTTCTAAGGTGCTACAAAATTATTTGTTATTTTGGCAATTATTTATTGAGCTTCTTTCTTAAGAAAGACTATTTTTGGCTACATTGTTATTATCACAAACTCCTATAATTCCAGTATACACATTTTATTTAATGTGGTATCTCTGCTACTGCTATCTTGAAGCCTAATTGATTTCCTAATTCTCTTTGTTTTAGGATAGTTTTGTGATGCACTTTAAATAATAGACTCTGGTATAAGTAATATTGTACAATTTCCAAAGTATTGGCATTAAAAGGTCTCATTTTTCTGCTCTCTTTATCTTGGAATGCTTTCCTAAGTTCATGTAAGGAAAGCAATCCCTCTTACAGGAAGATAATAAGCCACCTGAAGAACTAAGTTATTACAGATAACAACTAGAACCAATGACCAGATATGTACATGACATCATCATGGATTCTTTAGCCCAGCTGAATCTTCAACTAAATGTAGCTGTTTAGAAGAAAAATGGATCAACCAAAATGAAAACAGCAAGGAATTACTCAGATAAGTCAAAGAATACTGAGAATGCTATGACACTGTTGTTTTAAAACTCAATTTTGTCATGGTTTGGCAGAGATAATTGATACAGAAACTGGTATCTAAAATTAGGATACTGGTAATACAATCAAAGAAACCCTTAAACTTCAAACTGGTAAGAAATGAAAAAATAAAAACAAAGAAATCTTGAAGATGGGTACTCAGAAAGAACAGTGAAGAAATTTCAGTTGAAGGTTTAAAAAAGGAAGACACGTATTACATAGTGGTAAAAAAGATTTTAAATTCATATATGTGGAAAACTGGAAGATAGAAAATACATTTCATGGCTTTGGCTAAAAAACTATTTTGAGGCAGAATGTGGAAAAATTCCTCTGTCATTTTTAAATTTTATTTGTTTGTTTGTGCTTTGTATAAGTGCAGAAAAGCAAAGATAAACTAAGAAGTGCCTATTTATTTTGAAAGCAGAACTTAGCAGAAATATAGACAGCCCCATGTATGCCATTTTTACTGAAAAATAAAACAGTATCTTCTCTTTAGGCTTTTCAATTTCCAAATTGATTTTTAGGGTAAGTATTACTAAAAAAAAAAAAAAAAAGAAAGAAAGAAAGAAAGAAAGAAAGAGAAAGAAAGAAGGAGAGAATGCAGAAAGATTTTCAAGGTTAGAATTTACTAAGAACTAAGAAATATTTATGAGATTTTCCTTTTGTGCTAACAGATTTTAGACAAAGAAAATTCACACACAAGGAATCTCATCCATATCCAAACATGACAGAGATCATGAGATCATAAATATTAAATCAGACTCTATAATTAGGATGATATTAAGAGGTATTCTCTGGAGGGCTTAGCAAATTCTGACCATTGAATAATGTGAAAAATCTGTGATCAAAAGGTAGAATGTGATTGGTATTGTTTAAAGTTCATGTATTGGACACTTAACTCCCAGTGCAAGTGTTAAGAGGTTGGACCTTTAAGAGGTGATTAGGTCACGAGAATTCTGCTCTCATGAATAGATTAATGATGGTATCATGGGAATGAGTTAGTTATTGTGGGAGTGGTCCGTTATAAAATAATGAGTTTGACCCTTTTCACTGTTTCTCTTGTACATGCCCTCTTGTGCTTCCACCTTCTGTCATAGAATGTTGCAGCAAGAAGACCTTCACCAGATATGAACCTTGATCTTGGACTTCCTAGCCTTTAGAACCATGAGTCAAATAAATTTGTATTGTTTATAAATTACCCAGTCTTAAGCATTATTTTATAGCAGCGCAGAGTGGACAAAAGCAGTAGTAGCTTTTTAAAGACTAAAAAATACTGCCAAATCCATTATATATCGCTTGAAACACTCTTTCCATTCAGTGTTGAAATTTATTTTTCTAGCCTCTTGGAGTCTTAGTTGACCTTGGGACTAACTTTGATAATACTGTGTGGCACAAGTGGCCTTTTAACATATACCAGCATTAACTGTGGGATGGAAAAGGGCTTACCATGAAGACAAAAATAAGGGTTCCCAGGGAGAGTAAACAACTGTACTAAGATGTTGAAGCATTACACATTGTATGATATATTCCAGAATATAGAATTAGTCAGACTACCTAAATAGTTTGGTTTGAAGGATGAAGAAGCAAGACTGAAACTAAAGAGGTAGATAGATTTCAATCACATAACCCAATGACTTTGGACTTTGCCTGATATATTTTAGGGAACTGCTGAAGGACTTTAATTAAACAACGGAGTTGGCAGGATATTCACTTTTGAAACATAAATTGAGGGCAGCATCCATGTTGAACTTCTTTAAAAAAGTATTTAAGGAAGTCATATGCAAGCTACTGCAAATATCCAAGGAAAAAAATGATAATGTATCAGGGATATGTAAGAAAAGGAGCATAGAGTTTCTAAAAATAGTCAGGAAATATAAATAACAGGACAATGATTTTTGAAGATCCATTAGACAAATAGTCTCTAAATTTAATTTACTCAGTTTATTTGATTCCTCTGACTTTCTAGATTTCAATGTGGAAGAAAGTCAGAAGAATCTTTCAAAGTGCCTGGCCAGGAAAATTGGAAACTACTTAAGAGCCTGGAGACCAATTTTGCCAGAGTGATTTGAAATTGCTATGTCTCTTAATACTGGCATAATTGTTTAGGCTGTTTTTTTCTTTTTTTTTTTTTTAAATCTTACCTATTGATGAGGGCTTCTGTGGTATATACAATAATATACAAATTCATATAGAGTGCACATTCCCTAATCTTGAGAGAAAGATGTGTTGTGTACACTACTGTAGACAAAATAGATGTTCCCATGATGATGTATTTTTAAGAGACCTTAAAATCATAAAATTTTTAAAAAGTGACTTATTTTGAGGACAGTAAACTCACTTGAGTCCCAACATCATATACTTATCTATCATATTTTTAAAATTCTATCTCCAATTCTGGGATGTTTCAGTTGATTACAAAAAAATAGTTTTTCTAAAAGGAACCTGGAGACTGGCAGAAAAATGGAAGGATGGTTAAGAGGTCAGAAAGCTGAAAAAATAGAAACAGATGCTGCAAGTCCTAGAATACCAGTCCTAAAAGAAAGATATATTGGATTGATACAGAACATAGAAGGAAACTCTTAGCATTTCTATAAAATGAAGATTGATCCAAATGACTAAGTGCAGTTTTGTAAGAAATTAAAATGCGTAATTCCTGTTGTACTGCTGACATAGGATTTCTATAAATGGACTCTAGAACAGTGATTCTCAACATGTGTTCCCCAAATCATCAGTATAAGCATCACCTGGAAACTTGTTAGAAATGCAAATTCTCAGGATCCAAATAAAGACTTAATGAACCAGAAATGCTGAAGGAGGATCTGAACATTCTGTGTTTTAACAAGCCCTGCAGGTAATTCTGATCACACTGTATTTGACAACCACTGCTCTAGAGGACACCAATACTGACTGCCATACAGAAGAGTGATGATTCTATCAGATAGTTTCCGGTGCTGGGTCAAATTAGCCATGTGACTTTGAGCACATGTTTGACTTAACATCTCTGACCCCCGTTTTCTTTATAAGGTAAAAAAAAGTACATTAAATTATTGTTAAAGTCCCTCCAACACAAATATGTTCTGATTAACTGTATTTTTATATTTCAAAGGAGCTGTGAGACTCTACATGATCAAACTCCTCCCCACCAAGACCATTACTTCTCTGAACACAACTTTTACTATCATTCCGCACAGTCACTTCGTTCGACTGAACTCCCTACTGTTTTTTCACATACCTGCATATTCCCATTTTAGGGTCTTTACTTTTCTGGAATACTTCTGCTTTTCTGGAATACTTTTTCCTCAGAAAAAATTGACAACATCATCTCCTTCAAATCTTTGTTTGAATGTCAGTTCCTTAAAAAGACTACTTTGTTGATCGCCCTATTTAAAACTGTAGCACAAACCACAATACCTAGTTTCTTTATCTTTCCGTGTTCTGTTTTTCATCATATGCAGGGTTAATCATTTCTGAAAGTATTTATATAACTTACTTATAATATCTTTTTAACTATCCTAATCTACATAAAATTCCAGGGACTTTTGTTTCATTTCATTTTTCTACTGGTCTATTCCAATATCTCAAACAATTTCAGACCTTAAAAATATTTCTCAGCCAGGTGTGGTGGTTTATGCCAGTAATCCCAGCACTTTGGGAGGCAGAGGTGAGAGTATTACTTGAATTCAGGGGTTCAAGACCAGCAACAAGGCGAGACCTTGTCTCTATAATAGATCAAAAATTTCAGCCAGGGGTGGTGGCACATGCCTGTGGTTCCAGCTACTTGGAAAGCTGAGGCAGAAGGAGTACCTGAACCCAGCAGGATGAGGCTGCAGTGGCTGTGAGCATGCCATTGCACTTTCAAATGAAAGAAGGAATAAGATAATGAATTAATGAATGCTTGATAATAGCTATAATGACATGAGTAATATTTCTATAATTCAATGTGATGCTCTAAAATTTTGGCAGTTTGGCTAATGTGAACTTATTGAAGCTCCCAAGCTGTCCATTTGATATTAAATTATTTAACAGAACTACATCTAGGCCTAAAGATTGTTATTCATTCAGTACTTCGCTTAATAAAGTGTTGACACCCATTGTTCAATCCATTGCTTTCTGGGATATAGGATGATGTCAGAAATTCTGAGGAACAATGGCTTGTGCCACATAAATGACTCCAAGGTATATAGTATTACAAAATATCTTATTTTTTATTTTCTCTTTTTTTTATTTTCTTCCTTTTACTTCTTATTCTTCAAAAACTATTTGATTGTGTTCTGTTTGGTGCACATAATCGTGCTATGTGCTCTTAAGGCAGTGGTGATCAGACAGTCATATATCCTACCCAAATGCAGCTACAATGTTTAAATATGTACCTGTACAAATGTCCCATAAGGACAGACACACATATTAACAAATTAATATATAAAATATAATTACAACTTATTATTTTTTTTATTATACAATATTTTTTTATTGTGATATTGAGGGGTACAGTTAAGGGTTAGGTACACAAATATGTCTCGTTTAGGCACCCTTGTTGATAAGAAGTGTCCCCCCATCCCCAGACAGGTATTTACTCTCATTAAGCCCTTCCCC
>CAUYQG010168495.1:0-12938 GCA_963574415.1 Tarsius wallacei | reverse complement strand
CTAGAGTCCATAATACTGAGTGACCTCTCACAGAAACAAAAAACTAAGTATCACATGTTCTCACTCATATAGTAGACCTTGATCATCCAACGTATTACCACAAGAAAATGACTGACAGTGGTGGGAAACTATGGGGGGGGGGTGAGGGCGATGGGATTAATGGTGGTAAATATCTGTCTGGGGATGGAGAGATGCCTCTTGTCAACAAGGGTGCCTGAACGAAGCATTTTTGTATGCCTAACCCCTGACTGTACCCCACAGTACCATAATAAAAAATAAAATAAAATAAAAAAAGAATGTAAAGGGGTCCCAAGATCAAAAAGTTTGAGAATCACTCTTCTGTTGCTTTCTGTCTAACTTTTTGCATTGAATGACCAGTTTATCTTTCATTCTTTTTTAATAATGAACACATTTATTGCTATGAATTTACACAGATCCCTCCCTGTCTATAAATACCCTCTAGTTCTGTTTTGTATTTGAGAGATATATACGTTAAAAACCCAAATTGGGAAAAATGCTAACCGGTCAGATGTCAGACCACAGCTAACTCTTGCGCCTAATTATAAGACAAACAGTAGCTGTTAGAACTCTGATTTTACAAAACCATGTAGCTCTTGAATTTATTCCAGCCAGTAGATAATTCAAAACTGATCTGAGATTTGTTCGACCATATTAAAAAGAAAATCACTTAATTTTTTTTTTTTTTTTTTTTTTTTGAGTTGGAGTCTCACTCTGTCGCCCAGACTGGAGTGCAGTGGCAGCTCCCGGCCACCGCAGCCTCGACCTGCTGGACTCCGGCGATCCTTCCGTCTCAGCCTTCCGAGTAGCCGGAATTACAGGCACGTGCTACCATGCCCGGCTGATTTTTTTATTTTATTGTAGGGACGAGGTCTCACCAAGTTACCCAGGCCATTTTTGATCCCCCTTGTAAATATTTATTGAGAGAATTAATGATTCCTTGTATTATAATTAATTATTACAATTAGCAAGGTCCATGTCTGTTAACCATAAAACAGTTGCTATATCCTATAGATTCTGTGGAAGTGATACACATGACTGCTTTAGAAGCAAGTAACAAAATTAAATGTTAAGCTTCTAGTCCCCACACTTATTTCAATAAGACAAGTTCCAATTAAAATTACATCTTCCACTGGGTCTCTTATATAATATCATTCATACTAATGAATGTTTGAGAGCCACTGTGATATGAACTGAATGTTTGTAGCCCCTGGACATGTATATGTTGAAGTTTTAATACCCTATGTGATGGCATTTGGAGATAGGGCCTTCACAGAAGTAATTAGGATTATATCAGGTCGTGAGGGTGGAACCCCCATGATAGGATTAGTGTAATTATAAGAAAAGACACTAGAGCTTGCTCTTCCTCTCTTCCAACCATGTGAGGAAACAGTGAGAAGGTGGCTTCTAAAATCTGAGAAGAAGATCTCTGGAAGATGGTGGCAGAGCCAGTCACACTGTGCATGCAAGTTCCTGTGTGAGTGGGTGTATGGACGAATTTATGTGCGTGTCTGTGTGTCAGTGGGCATTTGAGTGACTGACTGGGGACTCGGGAGCAAGTAGCCAGGGCTCTCCTGGTGAAACTGCTGGTGCTGCAGCTGCTATGCTTGGACACTAGTGCTTACCAGGGTGCAGAAGCTGAATGCCATTTTCTAAAATCCATAAAGCCCTTCCTGGGAAGAAGCTGCCAAGAGCGACTGCCAGTGTCAGGCTCTGCTCCACCACTGCAGTACTGGGCTGGACACTGGCAGGGAGGGTTATGGAGGGAGCACAGTGAGGGAGCAAGAGGCAGAGTCCCACTGGAGAAGATGAAACAGGCACCCCACCACCATCTTTAAAACTGTGCAGGGAAGTGCTCCAGCTTGCTCACTATGGAACAACAGACCCACTCCCTGTGACTGGCAGGTTAACTACTCTGGGGTTGATCATTATTCAGAGGGAATATCCTAAAAGCACAAACTTGGAAGGACAGGATGAGTATGGAATCGGAGGCGCCCCATCCCCTACCCTGATCCAGCCACAAGACAATGGGTGTGATCAGAAAAGGACAAGGAAGACCACTCCCAAGAGATCAGCAGTGTGTTCCAGACTGATCCAACCCCCCCACCCCCCAGCAATCTTCTGAACATCAGATTCATATGACTGGGGCATGACCGAGAGGGTTAAACCCCAGTGGAACCTGGATGGCAACCATGCTGGGAGAACTCTATTTGGGGATAAGCTTGCCTGAGACACCAGCTGCCAGCACCTGGGGAGGAGACATTCTCATACTTTCCCACTGGACCTTGAGCAACCTGTCCCTGACCATATGAGAGAGGGAGAGAAGAACTGATGCCTCAACCACCGCCACCATCCCCTTTTCCTCTCCTGGGCTATGTGCTAGAGAAATTGTGAACAAGCCCTCAGCCCTGCAGGAAATGGCAGAGGGACTAACCTGTGAGCTGCTGAGAGGATTGATTACAGAACCCACCACAAGAGAGTGCTTAATGCCCAGAAAGTTTAAAAAATTTTTTCTCTTCCTTCACTTTTTGTTTTCTTTGTGTGTGTATATGTGAGTGTTTGAGTATTCCTTTTAAAGTTTTTCCTTTTGTTGTTGTTGCTAGTGTGTGTGTGTCAATGTGTGTGTGAGGGTTCAATTTTCATTCCTCCCCTATTTTTTTCTTTCCATTTTTTCTTCTTTCATTTTTATTTTCTATGTGAGTGTGTATGTGAGTGTTTGAGTGTTCATTGTTTTTTGTTCTTTTGTTTTTGTTTAGTGTGTGTGTGTATGTGTGTGTGTGAATGTGTGTGTGAGGGTGTGAGGGTTCAATTTACCTTCCCCTGCATTCTTTTTCTTTTTTTCTTCTTAATTTTTTGTTTTCTCTGTGTGTGTTTATGTGAATGTTTCAATGTTTGTTTTTTGGTTTTTCTTTTTTGTTCTTCTTTAGTTTTGGTTAAGTGTATATGTGAATGTGCATGAGGTTTTCATTTTGGTATTTTTTTTCTGTTCCTGTTTGTGCCTTTGTTTTTCTTCAGTTTTATTTATTTTTTTACCATTTTTTTCTGTTATATTTTATTCTGCTTTCCTCCGTTCTCCTCATTGCTGTTACTTTATCTTGTGCTCAGGGGATACACACACATATCCACTGCTTCATCATATAGGGTGATGGTGGGGAGTGTGTCTCAAGGTGTCCCTACACCAGTGAACATTGTGATTTGCAAGTCATTTCTGAATCCCAGCTCCCCAATCTCTACTTTATTTGTCTTTCAAAACTATAAAAGACAACAAGGCTTCGCAAACTTGTTTCAAAACAGAAAAAAATTTGGAGGACTTGATCAGGATGGAATCGAAGGCTGAGCAAACATCAGAAGAGAAAGTCCCCCCCACCCCCATTACCACTGAGTAATGAAATTAAAGAGAAAAAAAAGAGATTTGTCACAAATAAGAAATCACCAACAGGAGAAAACAGATAATTCTCAGTGTACCAAAGAGACAATGCCACAGAATTAGACCTCAGAGCCCAAACAATGTAAATCACCAATGATTGGCCCAACACTACAATAGAGATTAGGGAATGGATGGAAAGAGTGAAAAAGACTCAAGAAAGACAAGAAGCAACACTGAGAGAACTTGTAACAGAGATTTTGGCCATAAAAACTTAATCCGGGAAATAAATAGCAAGCTGACAAGCATGGAAACCAGAATTAACCAAGCAGAAAAAGAATCTCAGCACTTAAAGTCCAAAAAATGAAATTAGCTCAATATATTAGAAACATAGAAAAAAAACTCAGAAAGAAAGAACAAAGCCTCTAAGAGATGTGTATCCCAGAAGAGGAAAGAGAGGCAGTGAACACATTGGAACAAGTATTCCAGAAAGTTATCCAAGAAAACTTTCCCCATCTCTTTAGAGATGTGACCATCCATACACAAGAGAGACAGAGAATCCCCACAAGACATCAAATGTGAATACTAATCCTAAACACATAGTAATTTGTCTACACAAAGTAGATATAAAAGAAGAAATCCTGAAGGCAGCGAGAGAGAAAGGTCAGACTACCTATTGGAGAAGATAAATCAGAATAGCAGACTTATCAGCAGAAACACTACAAGCTAGAAGAAACTGGAGTCTAATTTTTCAAGACTTCAGAGATCAACAATTTCAACCTACCCAGCCAAGTTCAGCTTCTTCAGTGATGGAGAATTAAAATCCTATCTAGACATCCAATCTCTAAGAGATAATTTTGCTTTTAGACCAGCTATACAGGAAATACTCAAAAAGGTATTTAAAAAAAAAAAGAATGTGCCCTTCACAAAAGAATAGGAAAGCACAGAGACAAAAGAAGAATCAACACAGCTGCAAAATTAAAAGCACACACACATATCAATGTCAAAGCTAAAAGAAAACACAACATTGAGAGGCAGAGGCAAGAGGATTGCCTGAGTCCAGGCATTCAAGATGAGCCTAGGCAACTTGGTGAGACCTCATCTCTACAATCAAATCAAAAAATTACCCAGGTTTGGTGGCATGTGCCTGTAGCTCCAGCTACTTGGAAGGCTGAAGTGGGAGGATTGCCTAAGTCCAGCTGGTCAAGGCTGCACTGGCCATGAGCATGCCATTGCACTCCAGCCTGGGTGTCAGAGGGAGACTCCAACTCAACAAGAAAATAGAAAATAAAACAGCCTTATAAGTGCCTCATTACAGGGATAAACTCTCACATTTCAATAATCAGTCTGAAAGTCAATGGACTAAATGTACCACTGAAAAGATATAGAATGGCAAACGATTTAAAAAAGCACAACCCAACAATATGTTGTCTCTAGGCAACATCTCTCCCTACCAAGAACACCCACAGACTCAAAGTTAGAGGATGGAAAATAATCTTTCAGGTAAATGGAAAACAAAAAAGGATGGAGTTGTGGTTTTAATATCACACAAAACAAACTTCAAACTATCAAAAATAAACAGAAAGATATGAAAGGACATTACATAATGATAAAAGATTCAATATACCAACAGGAAATATCCATCCTAAACATATGTGCACTCAACACAGGAGCACAAGCTTTTACAAAGTAAATACTAAGTACACTAAAAAAATAACATATTAACTCTAACACTATCATAACAGGGTACTTAAATACCTCACTAACAATTGTAGATAGATCATTGAAAAAAAAAAACAGCAACAAGGAGATCCAGATACCTACAGATCACTACCCCAACAATCACAGAATATACATTACCACATGGAACATATTCCAAGAGCGAGCACATCCTTGGCCATAAAACAAGCACAGCAGATTTTGTAAGATTGAAATACTGCTACACATCTTCTCAGACCACAGTAGAATAAAAATAACTATCAACACCACCAAGATCCTCCCAAAACACACAAAGAAATGAATACACACAAAGACATGAATACTAAATAGCATGATGCTGAACAATTCCTGGGTCTATACAAAAAAATCAAAAAAAAAAAAAAAGTAAAAGATTCTTGGAAACAAATGCAAACAAAGAAACATCTCTACCAAAACCTCAGGGATGCTGTGAAAATTGTGCTAAGAGAGAGTTGATAACCCTACACACACACACATCAAGAAAACGGAAAGATCAGCCGAGCTGGGTGGCTCAGCCTGTAATCCCGTGCTTTGGGAGGCCGAGGTGAGTGTATTGCCTGAGCCCGCGAATTCGAGACCCGCCTGGGCAACTTGGTGAGACCTCATCTCTACAATAAATCAAAAAATTAGCTGGGTGTGGTAGCGCATGCCTGTAGTTCCAGTTATTGGAAGACTGAGGCGGAAGGATTGCCGGATCTCAGCAGGTCAAGGCTGCGGTGACCAGAAGCAGCCGCTGCACTCCAGTCTGGGTGACGGAGTGAGACTCCAACTCAAAAAAAATAGAAAGATCACAAGTTAACAACCTAAAAAAGCACCTAGGGGAACCAGAAAGGCAAGGCCACCAAAACCAAACAAGAATGATAAACCCCTATCCAAATTGACCAAGAAAAAGATTACATCCAAAAAACCCCACACAATTAGAAATGCAAAAGATCACGTCATAACTGAACCTGAAGAAATACAAAAGATTATCAAATATTACTATGAGCCGGGCTCGGTGACTCAGCCTGTAATCCTGCGCCTTGGGAGGCTGAGGTGAGTGGATTGCCTGAGCCTGCGGGTTCGAGAGCCACCTGGGCAACTTGGTGAGACCTCGTCTCTACAATAAATAAAAAAAAAATAGCCGGGCGTGGTAGCGTGTGCACCTGTAGTTCCAGCTACTTGGAAGGCTGAGGCAGAAGGATGGCCGGAGCCCAGCAATTATAAGCTGGGGTGGCGGGGAGCGGCCACTGCATTCTAGTCTGGGCAACACAGTGATACTCCAACTCAAAAAAAAAAAAAAAAGAATTATTTGTCACTGGTTTTACCATTTGCTCAGATTATCCAGAATGTTGTCCTCTTCTCAGGATCTTTAACTGGATACATGTGCAAAGATTCTTTTTTCCAAATAAGATAACATTTGCAAGTTCCAAGAATTAAAATGTGGACATATTGTTTGGGGCTTTCATTCAACCCTGTACAAGGAACCAACCTTTGGACCCAACTAGTCTTGTTCTAGTGCCCATATAGTATAACAAATGAATTAAAGCAACATCCTTTAATCTAAATTCTAAGCAGATTGGTCCTATTTTTATACTTATCTTTATATCTTCTACAAAATGTATATGAACAACTTCTGAATAATAAAATTCTGTGTAGATGTTTTCTAAATTGCAATAAGCAAAGTATTATATTGCCTGAACCATGACGTATGCAAAAAAAAAAAAGACTGAATGCTTCTAAAAAATAAGTTTCTCCCAGACCAGAAGTGACTCTTTCTTATATACATTACCCAGGAATACCAGTAGATGTCCTGTCATATCGATGTATCTCAAAAAAATTTGTTGATTGTTTTGAGGAAAATAAATCTAACTGTGCCTCCAACTTAAAATAACTTTCTCTAATTATCCAATGCGATCATGAACTGAGTTTATAACTGAAGATAGCAGTTATGTTTATTTCTGAAATCTTACTGAGGTAAATGATATTGTAGACTCAATGTAAATAACTTTTCTGTGGATTGTCTTATATTCTAGGCTTCTGAGTGAGGTTTTTTTTTGCGGGGGGAAGTCAAACTAGACCCACTGTGATATATTACTTTGTATATACCCAATTAGACTGCATGACTGGTCTATATGAAATATGGCATAAAAGACAAAAGATGTTGAAACCTTTGATAAATATGAATAATAGAAAAATATTCTTGTATCAAATAGTTGGATATTAATGCCGAAACAAAATAAACTTTTAAAATAAAAGTTTCTGTCACAAACAGAATAGAAAATATGTCAAGTGTTCTGCCAGCCACTGACCTTCTGTTATAAATACTTTATCATTTTTAGGATTAAAATTTTTATCCTCTTTTTGTCTTCTTACCAAACATACTACAAGTTTTGAACTAAACATTTTCCCTTAATTCTGTTTCAGAAGTATAAACATTTATTTGTCATATAATTTCATTTAAACATTTTTTTACTTTGAATTTTATCCTGAAAACACATTAATTTTTAAAAAGCAATTCTCAAATGGAAAATTTATAATGCTTACTTAAAATTTTGGGGCATATCGCTGGGCTGGGTGACTCAGCCTGTAATCCCAGCACCTTGGGAGGCCAAGGTGAGTGGATTGCCTGAGCCTGTGGGTTCGACGCCCGCCTCAGCAACTTGGCGAGACCTCATCTCTACAATAAAATAAAAAATTAGTCGGGTGTGGTAGCGGATGCCTGTAGTTCCAGTTACTTGGGAGGCTGAGACAGAAGGATCGCCGGAGTCCAGCAGGTTGAGGCTGCGGTGGCTGTGAGCATGCCACTGCACTCCAGTCTGGGCGACAGAGTGGGACTCCAACTCAAAAAAAAAAAAAAAAAAAAATTGTGGGTATATCAAGTGATATTGATGTGCATAAAGGGGAAATTAATTCTTGTGGTTATATTTTGTAAGCAAAATCACAAATACAAAAATGTGTTTTACATTTTATTAGCTTTCAGATCTTCTTTTTAATCCCAAAATGACTGTTATTAAAAAAAAATGCAAAAAAAAAAGAAAAAGAAAAACAGAGATACTTTAATACTTTTAAAATACTAGGGAAATATGTGACAATTCTTGGTGTTTCATTATTACTCCCTATTTTAAAGAATTTGAACATTACTAATTTGGAAACCAACTTACATGTTATGCTATTTTGTTACCACTTTTATTTTAGGTATCAGACATGTTAAGGTATTTCCAAAATTATAATGTATAAATTATGAGTTTTTAAGTAGGAAAATGGAACAAACTAATTAGACAAGAGTTAGTTTTTCTTTTCTGACCCCTTAGTGTAAAGTCAGCAACATACTTCAGTCTCCAGAATTAGACCATCCAATAAGCACAAGAATGGTATAGGAAGGATGAAAGCATGCTACCCAATGTACACAGAAGAAGTTGTAATAGTGAAAATAACATTCTTTCAAGTGGAAATTACTTTTAAAAAATGAAATGAAAGTCCTTAGAAGGGCTCAGATGAAGAGTTTGCAGAAGATAGGATTTTGAAGTGTTCTAACACTAAAATATTATTATCTTTATTAAAACTATGTTAACTGTTAGGCCAGACTATACTAAATAGTGACATTTCTTCAGTGTTAACCTTGTGGTTTTTATGGTAACATTGTGATTATGTAAGAAAATGTATACATGCGGGAAATACACACTAAAGTATTCATGGTCAGTAAAAATGCTCTTTGCAAGCCTGATGTGATGGCACATGCCTGTAGCCACAGCTGCTCAGGAGAAATCAAAGCAGGAGGATCTCCTGACCTCAGGAGTTTGAGACTAGTCTGGGCAATTTAGCAACACTCCATCTCTAAAAAATTAAATATTTAAAAAAAATTTGTGCATTATTCTTGCAACTTTTCAATAAATTTAATATTATATCTAGATGTAAAGAAAAAAAATAGAACTATCCACGATGGCTCATGCCTATAATCCCAGCACTTTGGGAGGCCAAGGCAGGAGAATCCTGCTTGAGTCCAGGAGTTCAAGCCAGACTAGACAACATAGTAAGACCTTGTCTGCACAACAAATCAAAAAATTAGCTGGGCGTGGGGGTGTGCTCTTATAATCCCAGCTACTCAGGAGTCTGAGGTGGGAGGATTGCCTGAGACCAGGAGATTAAAGCTTCATTGACCTGTGATCATCCCACTGTAGTCCAGTCTGGGTGACAGAGTGAAACCTCAACTCAAAAGAAGAAAAAAAGAAAGAAAAAGAAAAAGAATAAACATATCAGCAGGACAATTTTAGGGTTATACGTATCTTCAAATAATATGGCTACACAGAAAAAAAGAAGTAATATGATCTCGAGTAACCTATAGGATTATAATAAATTTAAATAAAAAATAGAAACTATAGGAAGTAATACAAATCCTCTGAATCATGTTATTTTTCATCTAATTCTAACAATGACATTTAAAATTTGAAAAAATGCTTTAAAATATAGGAAAAAAATTAAAAATAGCGTAATTAATTACCTTTTATTTAGATTTTCCCAATTTTACTTTTTGTTTATTACTTTGTCATAAATTTCTATGTTTTACATACTTATCATTATTGTTATTAACTTTATTCTGAAGCATGTGGAATAATTTGCTGACTTACTCCTAAATACATAAGGGTATTTTTTTCTAAATGTATATTTTATTTTCTTTATTCTATTTAACAGCCCATACTAACAATATCCTTTAGATCAAAAAGAAAAGAAAAAATGTTATGGTCCAGGATCTAATCTAGAGGTATATATTGCATTTAAAATCTGGAAGAATTCTTTAGCCTTTTTTTGTCTTCCTTGATCTTGACATTTTTGCAGATTATAATTTGGCTTTGGCAGTATCTTCTAAACAAGCAAGTACATTTTTGGTATATGCCCTGACAAAAATTATCTAAAAATATATTTGAGCTGGGAGAAGCAAGAGAAACAATAAATACTTCTACAGTTTTTTTTGATGTTTTAAAATATGTATGCATGAGGCTTTGATAAAGACCAAGATGGTAAAGCAATAAAAAGTAAGCAAAGTCAATCACATAGGTATAATTGGCATGCCCTATTTTACCAATTATCAGTAATGAGGACAATTTTGTTTTAGTCTTAAATATAATGACTAAGCCCCAACCCCATTCCTTTCACAAATATTTGAGCATATATGTATACATGCTCAAATATATATATAAAATAGGCTGCTCAGGAAATCAGATTTATCCATCAAGGTTTATTTTTTTAATTCCTGCCTGCCTTCCTTCCCTCCTTTCTTTCTTTCCTTCCTTCCTTTATTTTCTTTTCTCTTTCCTTCTTTCCTTCCTTCTTTCCTTCATTCCTTCCTTCCTTTCTTCCTTCCTTCCTATCATGCAGAACACCACTTCTAAGACATGGTTTCTTGTGTTGCCATGTTTCCTGTAGTTGATGCTTTTTGTTTCCAAAAGTTGTACTGTTCTCTTCACAAATCATCCAGTATTTGAGAAATGGCATTCTTCTTAATGCAATGAAATCCAGCATAAGTCCTTGCTCATCACATGAATATTATGGAGACCAAGACACAGAAACCAGATTGTTCTAGCATTCTAGGGTTAAGTCCCCAGGACATTGTAACCTTGGGTCTGTGAGTAGGTTTCAGAAGATTCACAAAAGTGTGTGGGCAAAAATTGTATGTTTATTTTCACTAATCTTTAATAAAATTGAGCACTCCCTTCTATTATTAAGTAGTCAACAAAATTTAGTAAATTTAGCAGTGCTTGCAATTTTTCACTATAAATATCACAACATAGTTTCTCACAAATTTAATGACTTTTAATAGAAGATCTTTCAGCCCTTACATATAAAGTGACTTTCACAAAGGCAATTGCACAAAAGCAAATGAATTTATTTAAACTTTTAAAAACTGATTTTAAAATCCTTCAAAATGATTTTTCAGATATACTTGATCAATTTCTACTTTTAAAAGGCTCTTCCATTCTATAAATTATAAAATTTCATAAGTGGAGGAGCCAAAGAGTAATTAGTTGATAATGTAATCATTATAAACATGTATTTTATTAGAAGTAATTACAATATCATAATGACCTTGTTAATTAATGCATTCCCCAGAAGAATTATATATGACCTTTTGAATAGAGGAAGAGAAAAAATTGATATGATTGAGCACCCAATAAAAAATTCTGTGGAAAATAAGCCAGGTGAAAGATAAGTGAATTAAAGGGGATAAGGAAGAGTGAAGGCTACCTATTTAGCACATGGCAGCAAGAGCTTCACATATTTATAGTCAATAGATTGGATATAAATTTTTGAATCCCAGGTTAAATGGTTGTATTCCAACATAAGTTCCAAAGTCATGAATCTCTATGCACAGATTGCCCTTCCATTACTGGGCACTGGATAGTTGCTGTCCCTGTGTAATGGGATCTTACATGGACTAGGGTAATCAACATAGATCATCCTTAGAGTCAGAGATTAATATAGGAATAGACACGTGCTTTAAGCCAGTCCAATAGATTGAAGACAAGGTTTGTGATGGAATTGATTGCTCTATGGTGAGGATGGTATTCGAAAATGTCTAAAGCCATTTTTCTTACGTTATAGCAAAATAATTTTAGTGAAATTAACAAACAAAGGAAGAAAGTGGTGAAAAAAATCTCAGAAAAATGGAGCTTTTAGTCATTTTGAGTCTCTGGAATAAACTTTAACTGAAACTAGAAGCATTTTAGTTTGTCTTAGTGTTTCTGTTATTGTAATCTGTAAAGTAGCCTAACTGGCCAAAACTGTTCATTCCTAATATGATTTTGGTGCAGAAATAAGTCATGTGTACATTTTAGTGACTTTTGAATAAATAATAGCTTAGATCAAAAGCAAAATTTGGTAAATTAAAAATTCTTGAGTAGAAGACACATTTTGCTAGAATGTACATATATATGGTCATTTCTATTCATTAGGAATATGATTCACTGTGACTATATCATACAAGTAGCTAAAATGTGAGTTACATAAGATAAAATAAAGGTCAACTAGGGAAAGCAGTTAGACAAATATTTGAGGGACTTGCTTAAAAAGAAGTGATGTGGATAGCATACTTCAATTAAAAATAACATCAATATTTAGAATAACTAGCTAATGAATTCAATCTATTAAATATTCAGTTTAACATGCCATATAAACATTGTCATAAATATACTAAAATAATAACTTAGAGACTATGAAGGATAGATTTGCATTTTGAGTAAGTTATCTGTTAATGAATTTTTTATTAATATTTGATATGTAAGTCTTAGCTCAGCAATGATTCCTTCTTTGCATATGTAATTCTTTTTCCTCTCAAAAATATTGTGGGGGACCAGCCCCCACGGAGAGATTTAGAGTGTCCCTGGAAAGGTGTGGTGGCGTCGGTGATTATTCCTGGGGAACAAAGGGATTAGACTCCTGTCTAGTACAGGAGCCGATTCTGCAGGAGAGATAGATATATAGAGAGAGAGAAAGAGAGAGAAAGAAAGAGAATGGACCACCGTTCAAATGGATTGAGCAGTAGCCGTTTAATGGAGGTCTTCATGTTCCTTTTATCCCAAATTTTCATGGGCTAAATCATAAGACTTTCACATGAGCACAAAGCCGGGTGGATGAGGGGCGTCCCCCCACCCACCAGGTGTTTGCTCAGGTATGAGGAAGGACAATCCCAATAAAATCACAAGACATTTACATGAATACAAGACGAGGTGAGTGGGGGGTGTCCCCCACCCTCCAGTATGAGGAAGGACAATTCCAATTAAATCACAAGACATTTACATGAACACAAGGCGAGGTGGGTGAGGGACGCCCCCCACCCACCAGG
>CAUYQG010168493.1:168-43210 GCA_963574415.1 Tarsius wallacei | reverse complement strand
GCCCGGCTAATTTTTTGATTTATTGTAGAGATGAGGTCTCGCTTGCCCAGGCGGGTCTCGAACCCACGGGCTCAGGCAATCCACTCACCTCAGCCTCCCAAAGGCGCGGGATTACAGGCTGAGCCACCGAGCCCGGCTTGTCTTATTTATTTTATAATAACAATCTTTTTGAAGTCAAATTGATTTTTAATTACACATTTTTGCTTTTTCATCCTAATCAATTTTGTTTTAATTGATTTTATATTTCTTATTTCATCACCTCTTCCACTGAGTTGCATTAAAAGTATTTATTAAGGAGAAGATAGGCCGGGCTCGGTGGCTAAGCCTGTAATCCTGCGCTTTGGGAGGGCTAGTTGAGTGAATTGCCTGAGCTCGCGGGTTCGAGAACCGTCTGGGCAACTTGGCGAGACCTCATCTCTACAATAAATCAAAAAATTAGCCGGGTGTGGTAGCGTGTGCCTGTAGTTCTAGCTATTTGGAAGGCTGAGGTAGAAGGATCGCCGGAGCCCAGCAGGTGGAGGCTGCGGTGGCCAGGAGCAGCCACTGCACTCCAGTCTGAGCGACAGAGTGAGACTCCAATTCAAAAAAAAAAAAAAAAAAAGGAGAAGATAAATTCTTTTTCTTGAGTATACTCCTTCCATAAAAGACTCTTTCTTTGCCATGACATGTTATTTATCACTTCATTCCCCTTTTCCATTTGCATTTTCTTGCAGATTCTCCTCCCATTACATATATGTTCTTTGAATTCATCTTTGACATGAGTAATTTAGTCTTGCTTTCATCTTGGTTTAAATTCATTGTTAATGAATAGTTCTTAATTCAATTTCTCCCTTACCTTAATGTTCTTTGTGACTTCTCTACAGAGTTTGCTTGTTTTCTGCAGTAAATCTTTTGAATTATAGAAATTGTTTCTTTAGATTTGCTGTCACATATTACAATCACTCAAATACTGTATGTAAAGAGTACTGGAAAGGCACACGTGAACATGGTTAATAGGCTTTTGTCCTCATATAATTTATGAGGTAAATGAGGGAATATGAAACTAACAAAGAGACTTGAAAACTCTTGAGGGGAGCAATGATGTTTTGTTTTATCAAGAGAATACTAAGCTCAATTTGACTCAGAGGTTGAGTTCAAGCTTGGATAGAGCTTTTGTTCAGTCTTTTCTGAAGTTGTTTAAATTCATGGTGTTAACTCAATCACAGAGATCATGCCCCACCACTGCCACCCATGATGTTTCACATTTGAATGATTAAAACTGCTCTGTAACAAAAAGTAGAGGCTTGGGATTCAGGTATCTTCTGGAGAAAACTCCTAGCATATTGCAAATGTTACTGGGAAGGGGTCTCTCATTAACTTTTCCTTTAGAATATTAGTGTAGGCTTAGAAAAATCATTATTAGAATTATGAATGAGATCTTTGTGTAGTGCTTCTCTATATTACACTATAAGGCCCAGACAGTATGTTTAGAAAAGTGTGCATGGTGTGAATAGTCTCTGTGAATGTAACATCTAATTCCTCAGACAGAAATTTCACTATTGATTGCTTAAATAAAATTTAACATTTACGTAACGCAAATTATATACATTTTACATTTCAACTAACTTATTTCTAATAAACAGTATTTTTAGAAGGCTAGTAAATAAAATGAAGGATAAAACCTGCTTACAAAATAAAGCATAAATCTAGAAAATGTTGAAAAGAAAAATGTACCACCAGCAAGAAGAAAACTCTATTAGTTTGAGATATATATTGCCAGACTGCCTCTTTTTCACAAATTCAATCTGATATTCTCCTGTTGTTTCCATTTTAATTTCTGATTCAGGAGGTGTAAGTACATGTTCATTTAATGGACATATTGTAAAGCAATGGGGATTGGGTCTCAGGTGGCCCAAACCTCAAATAGTGAACATTGTAACCTATAGGTAACTTCTGAATCCTATCCCCTCTCCAAACCTCCCCCCTTATTGGTGTCCTCAGTGTCTATTATTTCCATCTTTGTGGCCATTTCACTCCCGTGTATAAGCCAGAACATGCTGTGTTTGGTTTTCTGTTTCTGAGTCAGTTTACTTAGGATGATGATCTCCAACTTTATTCTTGTTGCTGCAATGAACATGATTTCATTTTATTTTATGGCTGCATAGTATTCCATAGTGTAGATATGCCACATTTTTTTTTATCCAGTTAATTGTTGGTGGGCATTTCGGTTGGTTCGATGATTTCGTTATTGTGAATAATGCTGAAATGAACATATGAGTACAGGTATCATTTTTATATAATGATTTGTTTTTCTTTGGGTAGATCCTTAATAGTGGGATTGCTGAGCCAAAGAGTAATTCAGTTTTTAGTTCTTTGAAATAGCTCCATACTGTTTTCCATAGAGGTTGACCTAGTTTGCAATCCTACCAACAGTGAATGAGTGTTTCCTTTTCTCTGCAACCATGCCAACATCTGTTGTTCTTTGATTTTTTAATAATAGTCATTCTTGAGAGAGGGAATAGTCAAAAACTGGCTAGGTAGACAGAAAGGGGGAGTTTCAGAGACTTAACAACTGCAGGAAACCCCCTGCATCACCCCCATTATATAACTGTTGGTTGAAAATGTGGTTAATGTGGTTAAGAGCATCCTCTCAACCCAAGATGCACTGCTAAAAGGGACTTTTTGCTGCTGAAACACAGGTGCAGTAACTTAACTAAATGTCCTAACTTGACTTTGGCTTATTATAATAACATTAACATAGCATTTGCATTGCAGTTTTTCTCCCCATGCTCTCCCACCAGTGGGCTTTCTTGTGGTACTTATGGATAATATTCAAGATGGAGTAACTTTGGTCAAAGATCCACATGCACAATAAAAATTGGGTCTCAGGAAATAAGGGGTGGATGAGATGTAAATGAGAGAAACACCCCCAGAAAATATAAGATAAAAATTACAAACTCTCTAGCACTGGTTACCCATTTCAGGCCCACCCGCCTCTTTTTCTGGAGAGATTTTGCTTAATAAAGTCCTTCTTTCATTCATCCTTTTGGTGCCCATACTCCTTAATCATTTTGGTCATGGGAAAAGAAACTGAGGTTACTGGTTTAAGCTGACAGTGGAGTTCAAAACTCCTGCAACATTCTGACTGGTATAAGGTGATATCTCATTATGTTTTAATTTGTATTTCCCTGATTATTGGTGATGCTGAGCATTTTTTTCATATGTTTGTTGGATGCTTGTGTGTTTTATTTTGATTAGTGTCTATTCATATTTTTTGCTCACTTTTTGATGGGGTTGTATATTTTTTTCATGTTGAGTTTTTTAGTTCTTTGTTCTGGTTATTAGCACTTTACCTGAGGAATAAATTGCAAATATTTTATCCCATTCTGTAGGTTTCCTATTTGCTCTATTGATTATTTATTTTGCTATGCAGAATCTTTTTAGTTTGAGTCCCATTTGTCTATTTTTGTTTTTGTTGCAATTGCTTTTGGATCTTTGTCACAAATTATTTGCCTGAGCTGATGTGCAGAAGATGTTTCTTATTTTTTTCTTCTAGAATTTGTATAGTCTTGACTCTTACATTTGATTATTTAATTCATTTTGAGTTAATTTTTGTATACAGTGAGAGGTAGGGGGTCCAGTTGTATTCTTCTGCATATGGGTAGCCAGTTTTTCCAGCATCATTTATTTAATAGGGTGCTTTTAATTACTATACAATATAACGTAAGAATTTCAAGCTTATTACAAATTCTTAAGAAGTATGTTAATCCATCCTAAGATTTTATCTTTATTCATTTTATTACTGAGGACATTTGTGGGTACTTTTTTACTGTAAATAAAAGCAGTGTGTATTGCAAGACATAAATCTTTGGTAAAATGTAATTTTCAAAATATTGAAAATACGGTTATAATGCAAATATAAAATAATAAGTAACCAAATATTGTATTTAATGTTTTGACTAAACAGGAAACCATTAAGATATTAAAAGCATTGTAAAGAAAAATTTGAAGACCAGAGAAACATAAAGACACACAAGAATGCTCAAACTGGTATGTTAGTAAATACAACTTTGGTTAATATCCTATGGGAATATAAAGTGTAATGCTTGGGGTTAGGTTTCTAGAGGTGGTAAGTCAATTTTATCTGTAGTAATTGGTATTCATTTGCATTGCTAAGAAAAGAGTAATTTGTATTACCATCATTTTTCAACAACACAACTTGTACACTTACAAAGGTACAAAAACATTAGAATAAAAATCAAAAGTGTAGACCCTTATATTCTAATAACTTAGGTGCACATCCTAATCAATATTTTCATATTGTCAGATAATCTATGATACAATGTCTATGCAATGTCTATAGAGGACATCCAGTAGTTTCTTTTACTCACTTCCAATTCTTGTTCCTTTACACTGCTTGCTAATTCAAATTAGTTTCAACCGTGGATCCCTAGAAATAAAATTGTTACACTAAGTAGAATTAATAAATTAATTAATTCATAGATTACAAAATTTCCAAAATGTCTGTACCAACATATCTTCTATCAATATTGCTTAAAACTATCATTTTTAAGAATATTAACTGGAATTGAATATTACAATATTATGTTTTCAAAATTTGTTAATATACTACGTAAAGATTTTTAGTTGTTATTTTATTTTTCTACCGAAACTGAACACTGAAAAAAATTCTAGGGTGCTTTGTAATTTTCATATCAACATTATATTTCAGCTCTTTGTCCTTTATTCCATATGAGCCTATAGTAGTGTCTTTATTGATTGATATAGTAGTGTCTTTATTGATTGATATTATAGTAGTGCCTTTATTGATATTGGTATTATACTATAGTAGTGACTTTATTGATTGATATTTACTGTCTATATTGATTGATGTCAATCAATAAAGACACTACTATAGGTTCATATGGAATAAAGGACAAAGAGCAAAAATATATGTATTATATATTATATGTATAATACATATATAATACATGTATTATATATTATAAATATTGATAATTTATACACTTATAGCAAAGATTTTTTGCCTAAATCAGGGTTAACCTTTCAATCATAAACTTGCTTGGGTTCTACGGTTTTGTTTTGGTGGTAGCTTTCTACTTCTATAGGGGCAAATATGTCACTATCTTATTTTCATTGATTCTGCATCTAAACACTACATTTTTTTTTTTTTTTTGAGTTGGAGTCACTCTGTCACCCAGACTGGAGTGTAGTGGCCGCTCCCGGCCACTGCAGCCTCGACCTGCTGGGCTTCGGCGATCCTTCCACCTCAGCCTTCCAAGTAGCTGGAACTACAGGTGCGCGCTACCATGCCCAGTTAATTTTTGATTTATTGTAGAGATGCGGTCTTGCCAAGTTGCCCGGGCGGGTCTTGAACCCGCGGGCTCAGGCAATCCACTCACCTCGGCCTCCCAAAGCGCTGGGATTACAGGCTGAGCCACCGAGCCCGGCCCACAACATTTATATATGTAATATGTGGCTTATATATGATATGTGTGTGTGTGTGTGTGTGTATATACATACACACACACATACATATATATATATATATATATATATGAATTACATGGTAATTTAAACTTTATTCTATCTGGTATTTTCTGTGTGTGATTGTTTTGGACTGATTATCTAGATATGTGTTTCCTTCTCAAATAATTTAGTCATTTGTTCAATGATTCAGTCACTGGTTCAATACCTATTCTTTTAATGCCATGTAAAAATTTTTACATGGAATAAAATTTATTCCTGGAAAATGATATCAGATTATGCTACTTATTATTGTGCCATGACTACATTGTATTAGCTTTCCTCTTTGAAGGATACTCAGTTTTCTTTACTTCCTGTTCTAAAACATAGTTCGGTACAGTTGGAACGTAAAGAGGAAATTTATTTCATACTCAAGGGTGTTTAGCCAATCCCCTTTCTAACACACAGAATCATTTATCTTTAATTCCTAAAAAAATTATTCCAGAATGAATACATTGACTTTTCTTTTAACTCAGTCCCATCAATCCATAGATATAAATGTAGTCACAAGAACTCTGTTTATCCTCATATTGCTTCTCTACCACCTCAATCTGAATTAGAAAAAAGTATATATAAAGACATACTAAGAAATAGTAAAAAGAGAAAGAGAATGTATATTTTCTATATATTATACATATGTATACAATATATTTATTTTTATATAAAATTGTGTATTTAGTACTTTATGCATTTTTCTTATATAGGTGTTATGTATAAATTTACCTGTTAATATATTTGTTAATTATTATTATATTAATATAAAATTATAAATATTATATTAAATCACATATATTATTTCATTTATATATGTAAAAGTTTCATCTCTGCCATCCTCTTTTCCTCCTTTCCCTTGTTTTTAATCATCAACATCATAACGATATTCTATAAATACATTTTGCTGACAAATTCATAAAGAAAAATCAAATTTCATAGGAAAAGTAGGCAATTGCTTTTAAAAAAGCAATACAAGAAAAATGTGGAGCAAAATGTTTCTTTTCTTTCTATTTCCATCAGGTATGATGAATGTTACAACCTACAAATCCAGAAAGAGAAAGCTGGGATGAATGACAAATGTTTTCTTCTCTCTATAAAAGCAAATATATGACAAAGTGGATTATTTGAAAGCACTATATGAAAGTGTATAGTTTTCCCAGAATTGCAAGATTTTAATATATCCATTTATATTTTAAATCAATCATTTGTCATCCTGTCTTGCTGCAGTATTCAGGTTATATGATCACCTCTACTCAGCTGACATTTTCCTGGTTGTAAGGATTTGGCATCTTTCAGGCACTATAGTACTACAGTGTCTTAACCATGGTCTCAGTCGTGCCATAGATACAAGGGTCATCACCCACTAGCTTCATAATATAATGTCTCTGTATATCCTAGGGTGTATTTCTTTACTCGAATATTGTGTCTTTGATTGTTCCAAAGCAGTCGCTGTATTTTCTTAGGGTTCATCTATCACAAAACAATTTATACTGACTCCCAAAATCCCACTACCTTGGAAAGAATGAATTTATGTTTTCTTTGTTTCAAAGTGAATGGCTCAGGTAATACCATATCCCCCAGGCCTTGTTCTTCAGGTTCTTTCCATTTAAGAAAATACATTTAGGTCAGATACTGAAAAAGGAGCTATGTTTAGATAGCTGTAAGAACTGGTGAAAAATTGCTTGGCAAGCAAACTTTCTTAGCAAAACTTTTTGCAGAATTTAAGAGCTTTAGGCCCTAAAGAGTCTACAGGTTTACATTACTTAAAATTGCAAAAGTTGTAAAGTTAGTTCTAAAGAAAATAGTTAAAACTTTGTATTAATAAAATAATAAGATATCGCTATGATTTTTCACCTGTGTCATTGATACTTCTCCTACACAAGTCTAGAAAGAAATGAAATACAGTGTTCATTTTCCTGTGACATTTTTAAATGGTCTTAACATGCGGTTACATCTTTGACATGCACTACTGAGTGTGTGGCATAAAAATGCATTAAAATGAAGAACCTCAAGGAACATATTTCAAAATTGTTTTGCCAATGTAATTTTGTAAGCACAGAATCAGAATAGTATAGTATACTGGGGTTTTCAAAGGCAATGTAAATTATTTTGTGATAAATTGAAGCTAAACTGGAGCTGTATTCCATGATTTTTAATCCCTGTGTGGTTCTAGGTTAGACTTTAATACAATATAAATTGGTGCTAGATTTGAAAGGCGAATCTGATGCAGCAGATAAAACTTCTTCACCGGATGCTCTTCGTAGTCCTTGATTGTGTTTTTTCCCACAACCTCTTTCTCTTTCCAGGATGCCACCACCCAGTTACTCCCAGAATTGTGTATTGCTAAGAATGGAGATGCTCATAATGTCTTCCAAAAAATAGAAACAATATATTTAAGCATAATGGAAACAAAGTTGGCAGTACTAGATACCAGAAGAGTTTAGAGGAATTTCTTCAAAGGCAAATGAGGACCAAATGCAGATGATTTGGGACATAACAGAGTTGTAATACACATTATTTTAAGTATTAACAAGAGATATCCTCTTACATAATAACATATCAAAAACAAATCCAAATAAGAAGATGATCTGAGTTTTAAGATAGAGGCAAAGAATAAAACTATACTATGTATAAATAAATGTTGATTCAAAATGTAAAAATTCATTAAGAAATAAAATCCTATAATATTATTTTTAAAAGTAGTTTAGTAAAGGAAAGGATACAAAATCAAGCTAAAAATTTTTATCATGTGTACAGGAAGGGAGGTTATAGATATTGACGTATAGATACTAAGTCTGTATATCATTGAAAGAAAAGACAAAATTTGTAGAAAACATAGACCAGCTCAACCACGATCTAAGAAACAACTAGAAATAATAAAACAGTACTGATAAGCTTACCAGAAATAACAAAAACATAAAAAAAAACAAATTGACAATTAGCAAAATGACAAATGTTAAATGGATAAGGAGTGGAATAGCAAATGCTCAATATTATAATCATAAAAATGTTTGTCTGGTAAATTATATCCTATTTTTCCTCTTAGAAACTAGGGAAGAGGTTTAAAAGTACTCCTTTGTATGCTAGAAGACCTTATTTATTATTATAAAGATGTATATGTGCATTTATGTGTGTGTATATATATAAATATATATTCATTCTCATACATATTCCATTATTTCTATCATTATGTGCTGGCAAAATCTTGTCATTCTTTCTGTTCATATGACACTTAATTATTTGCTCTTTGTGTCAGACCTCTAAACACTGCAGGGAATTGTGTCTGGTCACAGGTCTAGATACACTTTCAGTTAGTTCGGGAAATACTAAGGTGATTCACAAGGCAGCTACCAGGTAGAGGCCAATATACTTTCTTCCTGGAAAAGGAAAAATGCTGTTTCTATGGAAAAGGAGGCCAAGGAGAATTTAGGGCTTTATGATTCAAGTTTCAGGCTTCAGTGAATTCTGCCATATGATCTTACTTTAATTTTTAGTGACCCACTCCTTCCCAATCAATGCCCTACACTAAATGTAGAAGATTTTGCAAGATTTTCAATTCCACTTGCATTGTAATGTAGCATCTTGTAGAACTGACGTTGGCCTTTGTTTTTAGAAAATTCATCCCTACATTTTAATGGTCTAGGCTCTTCAAGTGATAACGTGTAGGAAAAATGAGGTCAAGAGAAAATACAAACATTTTAAGGTTGATTTATTAAGGAAATATTCACAAAAGTGAGGGTCATATGACTAAACTATAAAATCCAGTTTTGTAGCCTGAGAAATTAAAAGTATAAAGAAAGGAAAGAAAATTATTGATAGAAAAGTAAGAATAGTGATTAATTTTGGAGGCTAGAAGAGAAGTAGGTTTAGGATGGTTCACATAGAGGGACTTTTATCTTGACGTGGGTGGTGGTTACAAATATGTTCACATTAGGTTCTACATCGTTTGTGTGATGTTTTGAAATGACTTTTGTTTTATAATAAAATGGTTTATATAAGAATAAGAGGAACCTAAAGGTGTATGCATTGCTCAGATTCCATTGGCCCACCTGGTTCAGGCCAAATCAGTGCTCCAAACAGTATCCCTCATATCTTAGACTTAGGCCAAAGGAAAAGCCCTCACATCTCTTGCCCTATTTCTTTTAAACAAATATATTAATACAATCATTTCAAAATGTCACTAAATTATTTTCTCTGATGTTTATCCCAAAGAAAAGCTTATTAATGAGCAAACAAGAAGGCATACTGGTTACATAAACTTACGCATATTTTTATTTGAAATGTTCTATGTGTTTATCAATAAATTATATGGAGTGATAAGATGCTGTTAACACACAAGAGAAATATCTGAAAGACATTCGATATAGCCAAGAGGAATTATAGTTAGATACAATTTATGTTAAAGAAAAATAATGTCAACTATTTAAAGCAATATGTTGACTGTCTTCACATACGTAGAAAAAGTACTTATGATGTTATATTCCAAATTACTTTTAATCAAGAATACAAATGTATTTTTATGCTTAAAGTTCTTGGAAAGAAGAGTATGTAAGAATTACTTATGAAATAAAATGAATTTTGAAACAATATAATCTTAATAAAAGTTTCAACAGGTTTTTATGTATCCCAAAATCAATTTTGAAAGGAAATGAATGAAAATATTTAAAAATTAGAAAACGCATTGCTAACAGAATTTCACATATAATACTATGTGCTAAGCAGTCTTCTAAGAAATATACATATATTAATTTAATCTTTCTGGCAATCTGATGTCATATCATTTTTATTCCCATTTTGTGAGTTTGAGAATCTGAAAACAAAGGAATGATGGAATTTGACCAAAGTCAAATAGTTAGCTGGGGGTGGACTTGGGATTTACACACACTCTGGCTCCAAGATTTGTGTCTAAGGTGGGGTTATATAACACATTCTTGAGGGGCATCAAATGCTAAAAAGACAAGTGAATCAGTCTCTGTGTTTATAACATCTAAATATATGTGAGCTTATTTTATGGTGTGTGTCATTTCACATTTAGTGAACTAGAAAAGTACTCTTTCGTGTTATCATGATAATCAGCTACTTATTTAGAAAAAAAGGCATAGCATATCTATTTCTCCATTCCAAAAATAAATTCCAGAAAGACAAAAAAATCATATATATAGATGTATATTTGATCATATGTAAATATATTGACATATATATAAATATTAAATCTGGGTTAGAAAAGATCTCACAAAATCAGACGTAACATAAAGAAACCACAAACAAATGAAAAATATTAATTTTATTTATAAATTTCTCAAAAACAAAGTACATCTTAAAAAGATTTTAAAAAGCATTATCCTTAGAGTAAAATGGTATTAATTTTTCAGCAATGATGCATTCATAGCATTTTTATCTGACACTATTTGAAGAGTTCAAAATAGAAAAAGAAAATAAAATTTCTTCATAATTTTGTCTTCATCTTTTCAGAGAATACATTTTTAAATACTTGTTTGCACAAAATTTTATCAATATTGATGTAGATTTAAGTTTTTATAATTATAGCATTTAAAACTATCATGCTTGCTGGCAAATCAAGAAAATTTAACCACAAACTTTTTAATAACCATCATATTATGTGCTCTGGATTATCTGACCTAGATTTATTTATTGAAGAAATAAAACAAACCAATACCCATTTAAATTTGAAGTCTAATCTTCAAAAGAGTTATCTAAAGATAGTCAACAATTTATATTTTTCCAAGCCTGTTAAGTTACTTTTCTGAAAAGAGTTCCTGATGCCTGTTAAACTTTAATTCTGAATTTTTTTAAAAAGTTATTCAAAGGCATGGATTGGGTTTCTGATATCCTAATTGGGTACATTATATGGTTCTTAGAATGTTTTGTGTTTTGCAGCATTCAGTTAAATGAGACTCTGAAAACACAAGCAGTATCTTCCAAGCTATACTCCATTTGCCAGTCATCTCATTAAAACTGACTTAAGTGAAGTTCATGCAGATGCAAGTTTTCAAATAAAAGAGCAATGGGTACTTAGCTTGACACCATGAATTATGTATTGACTGCCCAACTTGCTCTAAGAATTCAGAACATTGAGTAAAATATACACCTTTTAGGTTTAATCATCTCAAGAACCTAGTACCACAACAGGTAATATATTAATTATAATAAAAGAAAAAGATAACATTTTGAAAACCAACAAACCTACAAATAGAAATAAAGGTAAAAGAGAAATACTTAGAAAAATACATTTTAGGAAAATGAGAAATGGAAAACATTATGAGGAAGAAAATGTAATGTTGAACTTACGTATATTTCTTTAAAAGCACTCCAGTTAATAGTAAGTATAACATTTAAATTTTTAATAATTTTCACAAGCAGTTATCATTTGTTAATTTAGTAGTTTATTAATTTGTTGAAAAATATAAAGTAATAACCTAGAAAACTATTGTGAATAGTATATGTTTATACAAATATATTTTAAAGTCAACTTAGACATAATGAACACTAAAGAAATGTGTAATTTTAATTTAAAATTTGAATCTTTAGGCATCCTAATAAAAATAATTTCTCAAAATTTCATATTGTATTTCACAAAATATATTAATTTATCTTTTCTCATTTGAATGTAACAAGTCAGTGAAGTGTTCCAAATGAAAACCTTAACGAGATTTATTAATCATATTGCTTCAAATTAAACAAATTAAGTTCCAAATAGTTTATTAAAAGAGTCTAAATTTATACATTAGTATAAAACTAAATGACAAAATGACTACATAACATTCTGAAGACAAACAGTAATAAAGTAATAATGAAATATCGATCAAAACCTGAATCAAAAATAAATTAATTATTGCATATATATAAAGAATGAGACAACTCACCCACCGAGATATTAATTTGAAGTTTTCTGACATTTTAAGAACTTTCTCAGGTTTCATGTCTATGTTATCTTTTGCAATTTTCCAAGCAATTTCCTTCTCATCATTTTCTTGACATTTCATTTATCTTCTTTTAAAAAATCTACTTATTGCTAAATAAAAGCTGTTTTTCCCTGCCAAGGGGAAAAAATTCCTTAACTGAAGGCAATTTTAAAATCTGAACAGATATAGAATATATCTTTTCTACTCTGTACAACATAAACCCAATATGATATCCTTGACTATTTTCTTCTCTCAGTACTGACCTCAGAGGAATCTCACCATATTTGTACCCTTCTCAATTAAAGAAAGAGGAGAAGCAATTAGTAATGGACAGTAGGAGTCAATTAAACCTTTCTGTTTAGATTCCGGTACATTTTAACAAATGACTATAATCTGTGTATCTGTTTTCTCAATTTGTTCCTAATATTACCTTTGAATTTTTTTTTTTTTGTAACTTGGCTTATTTCAATGTGCATACTCTGTAAAGCAGTGTAGTGTAGTGTGTTCCTCAAATCATTCGAATGGAATACGATTTTAAACTCTGAAATATATCATTACATAGAAATTTAAAAGACTATGTCTTTCTTAATAAAGCTATTTTGTGTTAGAAAAAAATTAATTAAAACTGCTAATCATTTAAATTCTCCTTGTTGCAATATGAACGGATATAGGTTTAATTTATAAACAAGGATAATTGTATTAAAATATTCAAACTTTAGAATTTGGGGAGATATTTTTAATCCTATTAAACAAATAGTGTGCATCAACCGTGTACTTGGCACTCTGCTATTTACCACATGCACACAAAAGCTTGTAACATAACATAGTCATCTCTCTCCCAAAATAGGAGTTGAGTCTGAGCTATTTATTTAATGTCTGGGAGTTAAATATGTAAGCATGATTTTTTTTTTATCTTGATAGATGCTGGTGAATAACTAGACAACTCTCTATACTACTTAAAAGAGTACTAGAACCATCCATTCCTTAGGCAACCTGTGTTATAAAAGCCTTTTGGAGCAGCAACTAGATAGAATACTTTGGTCTTTAGATAGCTCAGTCAACACATATATGCTTAGGTTTCATCATGCAGGTAATGAGGAGATTATTCCAGGTGAATATTTGGTGAAAAATTTTTGCACTGTATTTTCCTCCCCCTACTAGCATCAAACAAACTGATTCTTGCACTGATTCTTAAGGAACAAATTGCATAGCCTCAATAATATTAAGTGGTGTGAAACAATTGTGTAATTATTAGTAATTTTAGATTTAGAAAACAATTGTCAGTGAAAACAAGTTTTATTTTTTACAGATGACTCAATCAAAATGATACTCTTTTATTTTATAGTTTCCTTTAAATGTTGATTTTTTGTAATAGTTTCTGTATTTATATAATAGTCCTGAAAAAAAAAATCCTGAATGTCATAATCCCAAAAGATCAAAAGTCCTAGAGTCTAAATCCCTAAAGTTTAAAATTACTAGTTTAACATCTCAAAAAAACACCATCACAGGACAGCTTCATCATATTAGACAGAACCTTACCTTGTCATTCTCTTTATTTGGACATTAAGTATGGTTTAAGGAGGTGTGTATGGGTGCCAAATTGACCAGTTTTGAATTTGTGGACTTTATTTCAGGTGGCAATTTGACTGGATTAAGGAGTACCTTGTACCTAGCAAAGCACTTTGCTATGCTGTGTATTTCGTCCTTATGTAATTTCCAATACAAGAGGTATAAATTGTATAGAGACTTTCGAAAATTCTAATTATTTTGTGTATTTTTATTTTGCAAATTTAACTCCAAGAAAGTGCATTATCACAACATCATGCATGTGAGCATTTTGTATGTAAAAACATTGAAACTCTTTCAACAAATGGAGAGATGTCTCTTGTGTACATCTGTATTGGTAAAAGATAAAATTTCTTGAGATCTCAGCTCTTTGATTGAGTACATATGCACTGGTAACCCATCGTGGTTTTAATGGATCTTTTCAAAAGACTTAGATTGTTCTTCATGGTATTTCAGATGACAGAAATTATAAAGCTGGATGCACACAATTACCAACCATAGTGATATGAGTTTGTATATTTATTTGATCTATTTCTTTCTGAGTAGAGTTAATTTGCTCATAACTGCTACAACCATGAGGCTGTCATTAGTATAACTGAGTGCTTATGCTTGCAAAGATATGTATGAGTATGTCATTAATGCCTATTTTATTGTGTAGAATGGACTACAAAGTGTTTTATAGTTTTTCAAATAAATCTTCTTTTAAAAGTGTAAATATATAGGTAATTCTTAAATTTATTTCTGAATTACATTTTGGGAATTTTTGATCTTTCAAGATTTCAGCATTCAGGAGTGTAGCATTCAGAATTGTGTTTTGGGAGTTATTAATAGATTTCTAATTTTTATATGCTACCATTTATATTTCATATAGATTATTGGTTATTTTACATAGGGTAATGTTTACAATTAGAACAGTCTTTTATAAATTATGCAAGGAGAAACTAAAATAATTTGAAAGTTTAAAGATTGTTAAGAATAGTTTTTAATTCAATTCCACAGATTTTTCTAGAATATTTTCTCACCTCTCTTTTTGCTTAATCCTTTTATTGAGGTAGTCAGTGACTCAGAAAACTGTAAATATCTGTGAAATAATAAGGCATACATATATATACATATATAGAGAGAGATAGAGAGAGAAAGGGGGCAGAGGAAGGGAGGGAGGGAGGGAGATACAGAGAGAGAAGGAGAGATTGATTTGTGCCCCAATTTTTGATGCAGAGATCTTAAAACTTTCATAATCTCATGAGTGATAGGTGTGTCAGAATAATCTTTTTTTTTTTTTCTAATATTTGGTCTTTGGCTCAATTTTCTGACATGAAGTTCCTAATTCTGTAGGAACTCCCTGGGTGATAGGGTCATCTTCTGCTCTAATGAAACAACCCTTGGTAGGCTCCTAGATAGGGGCTGATGACCAAAAATATTCAGCCATAATATGGAAGCTCAGACCTTTCAGCCCGAACCCATTCCATCCTCTGAAGAAGGGGGAGGAGCTAGAGAATGCATTAACAGTTGATTATGCTATAAATTATTATGTTATGTTTTTTTGTGATGAAGCCGCCATAAAAACCCCTAAAGTATAAAGTTTGGAGAGCTTCCAGGCTGGTGAAGACATCCATGTGTCAGAAGGAGAGGATGATGCAGCCCAGCTTCACTGAGAGATTAGCTCCCATGATAGAAATCTCTCTTAGTCTTCCATCTATGTACCTCTTCATCAGTCTTTTCATCTATATTTTGCATCCAGTTGTTTATAATAAACTGATATGTGTTCCCCTGGGTTCCTTGAGCAATTCTAGCAAATTATCACAACTTAGGAGTAGGTTGTGGGAACCCTTGATTTGTAACCAGTCAGACACACAAGTGACAACGTGGACTGGTGATTGGTATTGAGGAGGAGGAGGACAGTATTGCAGGACTGAATTCTTAATGTGTGGGGTTTGCATTAAATCAAGAAAGTTAGTGTGAGAATCGAGTTAAGTTTTAGGATTTTCAGTCAGCATATACCAGGAATAGATAATTGCCTGGTGTGGCAAACCCCCTACACAACTCATGTCAGAATTATTGAGCGTGGTAGAAAAAAAGAGTTTGTTTTTCTTTCAGTATCAAACTGGTAAACATTAAAAATGATGCCATATCTTTAAACAAAATTGAAGGCTTTTTTCTTCCTAATAACATTGCAATCTTCTGAGAGATTTTATCACATTTTCGCGTGTTAAGTTTATACCTTCAAAGAACTCTGCCTGTAAAGCATTGTGCATTTTTACATCTTTCACAAACAGATAAGCATTAAAGCAAATTATTACTCTATAACACTCATATTATACAACTTTATTGTCACAAATGTATAAATAAATATACTTCTCTGCCCTTTGATGATCATCAGTTCTTCAAAAGTGTCCTCCACATTCAATGAGAACACACATTTGAAGTGTATTTGCAAGTCATTCTCCACAATGTAAGAAACAGTTCTCAGCTTTTAAAATGGAAGTAAATTCTGAATTCTAAATACAGTTCTAACTACAGTTAATATTTGCACAATGTGGGGATTAGGGGCAACAACACCTCTACCCTTGCACAGTCAAGTCTGCAAATCACTTTAGACTCCCCGAAAACATAACTGCTGATAATCTATGAAGTCTTATGGATAACATCCTTTGTATGTTATATGTATTACATGCTAAAATCTTACAATAAAGCAAGCTAGAGAAAAGAAAATTTTATTAAGAAAATCACAGGAAAGAGAAAATGCATTTGTAGTACTGTCTTGTATTTATCAATACCGTAAATTGACCTCATCTGTTACAAGATGAGTCGTCTGTAGAAATGGTAACAACCAGGACTGCAGATCTCAATCTATGCTACACATCAAGCAATTTGTCTTTTTTTTATACTGTCATGACTTTACTCTGCTTCTTGGAAGCACCTCCAGCACTACTAGTGGCACTTTGCCTGGGTTCCATGATGTTATTCAGGATTTACAATATTGCATTAAACATGATGACAAAAATGTGAGAACCACGAGAGATCACTTTTTACTGTGATAAGCAATTTACTGGAGAGATGAACTGCCCATGCGTAGATGATTAGCATCACACGGTGTTTTAAGCAGATATTTTCAACACTTGAGCTAACCCACGCTAGCAATGGAGGACAGCAAGATATTATGAGTAGTACAGTATGTACTACAGTGAATTTTATGCAGTTATGATTTAATACTGCATCTTTACATTTGTTTTCATTTCTCTCCACTGTAAATCATACCATGAGCTGGTGTGCATAAGCTTTGATAAATTTTAACTTCTTATATTTCTGCATATTTTATGGTTGGAAATGATCAAATGAGATTTGTATCTACATGCACTTTTTGTATTCATGACATATCTAACATATATATATATATATATATATTTCTAGGCTACATGGTTCATCTATGAGTATTTCTGAATTGTTGAAAATCTCCAAAAAATTTCATATGTCTATTTTTTTTAATATATGCTTTAGTGTACCTGCACAGTTCAAACTCATATTGTTCAAGTGTCACTCATCTTCACTGTAATATATAGGGAATTTAACGAATTAAAGGATAACACATTTTATTACTTTGAATTTACAATCTGGTTTTAAAATTTTTTAAACAAGATAGAAGAAATCTATTTGATTTTTTTAACACTTGAATTCATATTTTGAGTAAAAATTTTATGATATCACTTTTAATCATCAGTGAGTATATTTTCCTTCTTGTTTATTTCAAATTATATATATGTTACTATGAAAATAAATACAGTATTGAATGGATATTGAACTATATTAAAATTTTGTTTTGCTATTAATGTTATATAAATATTGTTATAGCAATAAGAAAATTTTAATGAAAGGATTTTATAGCAAAATAGCAAATAACAATGTGCTAATATTTTCAACATTTCTTTTCTGAAGTATAAAGCATGAAAGAGCCCTCCACTAGTTAGGAGAAGAATTAAATTCTAATTAGAAAACCACTAGTTGATTGCCTTGGAAAAATTTCTTAATTCCTCCAAAACTGAATTTCTTCATCTAACTTGCTACACAGAATAAGTTCTAGACAAACTTACAAAATCAAATAAATGATAGAAAGCCTCCTCAATTCATTTTCAGGATGCACCCAATGAACAATCCTCATAAGGCATCTAAAAGGTTTAAGAAATACAATTATTGTATTTTGCAAACATCACTGGATCCTGTTTAAGTGTGACTCAAATCTTATACAATCTCCATAACTAGACAGTTGGAAATAATGTAATTTGAATAAGAGGAAGGTTAATTCAGTCTGGTTCCTAATTCAGAGGTGGTTGTCAGACATTCAAGAGATTATTGAAAGGTCGAGATCAGTATGGTCCAATCAGTAGCCACTAATTACATATGGATATTTAAACAAAACAAAAAATTTAGTTCTTCAATCTTACTAGCCCACGCTAAGTGCTCTATAGTCATACATAGTTAATGGATTGTGTTTTGTTCAGGACAGATACAAAATATTTCCATTTTAGTGGATCATTCTGTGGGAGTGGACTAGTTTAGGTAAAAATTCAGTTTGTAATTTTTCTGAGATAAGTGTAAATAAAGGTGTTCGGTAAAGAGTAATAGGTTAGTGCTGCAATTTGCAGAATGTTACCTTTTAGTAGAAGGTAAATAATAGAGGAATATTTTGGAAGACCAAGGAAAGCTTGCATAATTAACTCCACTAACAAAATAATTCAAAATATAACAAATAGTGAAAGGATTTTGAATGTTACTGAGCAGCTAAGAAAGATGAGTCAATATCTACTGAATGTAGTAACAGAAGTGTTTAAAAAAATTAGTGAGATTTCTCACTTTAAGAAGACTGTTATGGTAAAAGCAAAAAAGTAGTGGTTTAAAGAACTAATGAGAGATCGAGAAATGAACACACTATAGATAACACCGTGAAAACTTGGTTGTGAAAGAAAGGAGAGAAGGTGCAATAGTTCCAGGACCATGAATGGTAAGTTGGAAGGTCTATGTATCTATGCATATGTGTACATATTGACCTATTTATCTACGTATTCATCTATATAACTTCTTCTATACAAAGAATAAAGTGAAATTAACTTGAAGGAGAATTACCCAGTTGAGAAGGAAGGGGGATAAATATAAAAGAATGAGAAATAATATACATCATACAAAACCCTGAGGAAAGAGACAAGATATAATACAAAGCAAAAAGTGGAAAGATTATCCTGAAAGACTCATAGAATTAACCAGACTTCCTGTGATTTAAACAACATTCGAATCATCTTTGAATTCATTGGTTTTGCATCTGTTTTTGTGTTAAAAAGCACTCCAAACACCTGGATTATACAAGCACAAATTATATTTTGCTTACAGATATTTCTGTTTCCACGCTTGCCTATTATATATATTTGCTCCTCCATAACAATTTCAACTAGGTGAGGCAATGACGTTTAGTTAATCGTGCAAGACTCCTCTGTGTTTCTCCTACATAGCAGTTACTTATCAAATGTTAACTCCTTTTCCTCTCTAAGAAAATGGAACATCATCAGTGGTTTAGATTTTAAATACATGTCAGATTTTTTTGTTGTTGTTATTTTCTGCTGTAGTTAAGCAGAGATTATTTCTAAGGCAAGTAAAGACTGGAGTTTGGGCGATACTCGTAGATGACCGCAATAAAACAGAAAAGAAACGACAAAAGCATTCAATGATGTGAATAAGAAATGTCAAGACAAAAAGTAATAACAAAAACAAAACAGACTGATATGTAGAGTTCTCTACAACAGAAATAATTCTGTTGGTTTCTTGATGGTAATTTTCTTAATCATGTAGTCTAAGATTTAATATTAATAACAAAATTGCAATGTGTGTTAGTTTTATATATTTTTGCATGCTATGATGCAGTACATATATCTATATTGAATAGATATATACTATGTATCTGTATATTTATAGCCTACACATGTGTGTATTAAAATGAAATTTCTATCAAACTACACTGAATTCTCATTTCATTAATGTTTAGGCTTAATTTTTTAATCTTTGCCTGATTTATTTCAATCTTTTCAGATATATCCAGAGATTAATACATGGATCAGGTAAACAGATTCCAGCTATTAAGCATAAAATATTTCATAAACTTGGAGTAATTAGTGTAGCTAAGTAGTGGTTACTATAGATGACGCTTTATGCTCGGGATTGTTATCTTTTTGAACATACAGAGATAAAATTATAGACAAAAAGTATATAAAGAAGTGACAAAAAAATCAAGAATATTTTAAAATAAAAACAATTTAGTATCAAAAATGTATCCAGGTGTTTCAGCATGCTGTGTTCTTCATAAAGTGGAAAGAGTTGCTTTCCTTGGATTTCCAAGTTCCTCCAATGACTGGGCAGGACTTAAGTTATTTTCTGTCATCTATATGCTCTGGGAATTACATAGCTTATTATTGATCCTGTGTCTAGCTCTGGGTTCATACGTATAACTAAATGTCTCCATCAGACTTCATTTTTTCATCATTCAAATTGCCTCAAAATATCATAAATGGACCAATGTCTTTCATGACACAATATGTTCCTTCTATCCAGTTCTTTTTTTAAAAAAAATTATTATAAAGATGTGGGGTACAATTCAGGGTTAGGTATACAAGCATTGATCATCCAGGTACCCCTGTTGATGAGATTTGCCCTCCTTCCCCTAGCAGTTTTCCTGAACTGCCAATCCCCGCCCCGCACTGACAGTTTCCCATTACTGCCAATCGCTTTCTTATAGCACTGTAATTGTTCAAGGTCCTCCTATGAGTGAAAACATATGGAACTCTGTTCTTTGTTTCTGTGATAAATCACTGAGTATGATCGATTCCAAATCCATCCAGGCAAAACCCATATAGCTGTCCTTCTTTATGGCTGCATAATATTCCATTATGTATATGTACCACATTTTTTTAATCCAGTCCAGCTTCGATGAGCAACGTGGTTGGTTCCATGTTTTTGCTATTGTGAATAGAGCTGCAACAAACATACGTGTGCAGGTATCTTCTTTGTAGAATAATTTGAGTTCCTCCGGGTATATTCCCAATAAGGGAATTGCTAAGTCATATGGAAGGTCAATTTCTAGTTATTTCAGAAATCACCACACTGTTTTCCAGAGAAGTTGTACAAGTTTGCATTCCCACCAACAGTGTAGAAGAGTCCCTTTTTCTCCACATCCTCACCAGCATCTGTTGTTGTTTGTTTTATTAATGATTGCCACTCTTACTTGGCTAGTGTCCTAACAATATACCCAGTTACCAAGTCTAGAAATTTGGTGCTCTACTGGCTTCCACCTTTGTCTTTCATCCATTCTCTTAATCAGAGGTTCTGATTCACTCATAATTTCTATTCTGTGATAATCTTGGTCTTTTTCAGTCCACTAGGCAATATCCCCTTTGATGACGCGAGAGAATTGTAAGCTTTCTAAAAAGTCATCATTCAAAGTGAACTGACTCAGAAACAGAAAACCAAGCACTCATATGTGGTAGCTAAAAGATCACAAAGATGGAAATAATAGATATTGAGGGCACCAATAAGGAGTGAAAGGAGAGGAAGGAGGAGGTCAGGGTTTGAATCTACCTACGAGGCACAATATTCAGTATTTGGGGAATGGACCGCATTAAACCCAATCCTCACCACTATACAATATGTCTATGTAAAGGTTATGCATGTGCATCCCATGAATCTAAAATTTAAAAAAGTTTGTGTAAGATGTATTTCCAGTATTTTAACTGTCTCTATTTTCAATTACACAAGTTGTAAGGCTCCCACAGTCTCCAACATGTTGCTTCTATTCAGGTTTTGTGTGTCACTCTCTTCTTCTTCTCGACCATAATAAAATAGTTGCAGTGCTCTTGGAATTTTGATGGAGAAATAACTCCTAGGCTGGTTGCACTGAAAATGTCTCCTACATTGCATGAACTCTATTACATGTCCCCAACTGCAAATTTTGTAAAAAAAGAACCTCCTAATGCCCACTACATTCAGACTTCATTGCCTTTCTTTAAAATTTAGCCCAGAAATTCCAAGAACATATTTGTGCCAAAAATATGTTCACCATATTTTGTTTTGAATATTACCTTCACGCAACACTTGTAATTAACTAGAGCATTGTGTTTGATTTTTCCATTTATGTATTGCTAAGATAAAGGAAAAATAATTTCTTTTTTCTACTTCATAGTACAATCATTTCTACTGCTTCAGAATATTGAAGAAAAAAAAAGATAGAAAATATCACCTTATTCTTCCCAAAGTGACTGGATATAAAGTGCAACATGAATGAATATACACTGAATATGAGAAGATTATGGTGATATAGTGTTTAAAGATGCATGCTGAAAAGTCAAACAGGTCTGAATTTAAATGCCAACTCCACCACTAACCATCTGGGTATACCTGGAAAATAATAATAATAATATTCAGAATTTCTTTAATGCCAAAATGTGTTCCGGACACTTTGGATCTCTAAGAAGTAAGGGTTAATTTGTACAAGATGAAGTTTGATCTCTTGCAAATTTCAATGGAAACCAACCACAACTACTGCTAAGTTCCTGGGCAGCTAAACCTGAATAGGGCTGAGAAGGTGGAACAAGACACTGGCCTGGTATATTATACACATGCGATCACAAGGCTTGGAGTCCAGCTTCCTGATCACACCATGGTGCTTCTGCACATCAGTTTTTCTCTAAACATGGATGCTGATCTGGAAAACTTGGGCTTGAGCCAAAGTTCTGTCCAACACAGTCTTGTTGAATATCACCTGCTAATCAGTTCAGGGAGGGGATAATGATTTCGTTATCATGTGTTTTATATAGCCTCCACAGTTCAAGAGATAGGTTTCTCTCCCAAACTGTGACATCAAGTCCTGCTCCATCCCTGGGCACTAACCTAAAATTCAAAGAACAACAGAAAGTTCTACACTCCTACCATTGATACAAGCTCATAGCTCCCTCTAATGACTGTTTCTCCATCCCAAACTATGTATTTGACCTTCTTGGCTTTATACCATATTCTCAGTTTTTATTCTAATTTTCCAAGATACTTTTCTATGTGTGAATTCACACCCAGCATGGTAGTTTCCCTCCATAACTTTATCAGTTCTGTCCAAAATGGCCTTTTTCCTTGCTTTGTGAACACCTAGTTCTTAGAATACAAGGCAGATGTCAGTTCGCCCTTATGTTTCACCTTATTCTCCTGATAAAAGTGGATAAATATAACACCATGCTTGGTACCAGTTTTGTAGTTTCTACATATCTTTAAAAGCATTAAAAGATCATAATTTTAATGGTTTATTTGAAAATTTTGTTTCTCTTCCAGCAAAACATAAGTTTTGTAAGGGCAAGCAACATTGGTCTTTTTATCCCTCTCTCGTAGCAACATGCCTAAAGCAGAGGAGACCTTTGATTTGTGGAAACTAAAAATCTGCCATAAAAAACACTTCAGAATCTACAGTGACATAAATAACTAAAATATTTAGATAATAAAGTTCAAAGCTACAATTTGAATGAAAATGATGCCACCATCTGGCTCAGTTCAAAGAAAAAGAATTACAAAAATAATTCCTCGGAGCACTGATTATGAAATTAAACTACATTTGATAACTTTTGAGAGAAATAAAAGTTTTACCAGTAATGTTTTCTTAAAAGATCATTCGTAATTTCAAAATAGAATTGAAAAATTTAAATTTTAATGATCATCTGATTTGCTCCCGTGATGGTTGTTGGAACATCTGAGGTCTACAATGGTCACAACATCTGACCTGTTGACCCAATAGAATACCTGTTATCCATTTGTATCTTTCATCTTTTATTTAGGTAATTTTATCTTCTCCAGGAGTAGATAGCTTAAAACAGAAATTGATTTTTTTTTTTTTTTTTGAGTTGGTGTCTCACTCTGTCGCCCAGGTTGGAGCTGGAGTACAGTGGCATTCTCATGGGCACCCCAGTGTCAACCTGCTGGGTTCTGACAATCCTTCTGCCTCAGTCTTCCAAGTAGCCAGAACTACAGACGTGCGCCACCATGCCCAGCTAATTTTTTATTTATTGTAGAGAGGAGATCTCGCCAAGTTGCCTGGGCTGATCTGGAACCCGCGGGGTCAGGCAAACCACTCGCCTCAGCCTCCCAAAGTGCTGGGATTACAGGCTGTGCCACTGAGCCTGGCTAGCATAATGATTTAAAAAACCTATTCCTATCTAGTCTTTTATAAAAAAGCAAAAACAAAAAAACTGAAATTACAAATTGAAATTGCTTCTTAAATTACTGGCATACCTTTCATTATACACATTATATGCCACATTTATTTTTCATGAAGATTCTTCTCTTTCTATACTACACTACATATTCTTAGGTCATTGATAATGTATAAAGATACTGGACATTTGGTTTTCTTATTTTGAAATGTAGGTATTAGATTCAAACAAAATAGAATATGTGGAAGTTGTCCTTTTCACATGGGATTGAGTATATAAATAGATATTCAATGAAACAATTGAGATAGGAGGAAAATCCAAGCAGTTGCAGAACCAATAAAAGGGAAGCTACCTAGTAGATTGATCTGTAAGGGACACTCAATACCAGAGAATACATTCACCAAAGGTGCTAATTATTCACATTTTTACCAGCAGAGACACTGTCCTCAGGCAGATATTAAAATAGCAATAAAAAGAAACAACAGTAAATCTACTTAGAGTAAAATTATCTCAGGCTGATTAATTTTTTAATGAACATATACATTTACAAATGAGTTTTTAAATCAAATGTCACATGGTGCATTTTAGTTAAGCAACAACAAAAGAAGGTGATTGTTTTATTAACTAAATCATAGATATTACTGTGTTTCTAAAGTGTTATCTAAATTGGAATTTTTTAAAACAAACTTGAAGGCAAAGTGAAACTCTAGAGAAGTCAGAAATATTTTTTTGTATTTTCTTAAAAATAAGGGCTTATCTGCTTAGCCAGAAGATGTGGACAAAGAAGCAAGGCTCTTTTAGTGTACAATTTGTATAATTAGAAAACAATCGCACCAAACACTTAAGAATATGAGTTAGCCCAAAGGATCAAATTGTCAAGTCAACCTTATACAAATCAGATTTTCCTCAGTTTCAGGCTTTATTAACACTTTCAAATACACAAGCTTTTAAGAAGCAAAGGCGAAACAGGAGGTCCAGAATTGTCCGTGTATCTTTCTACCCACACTGAATACACCCTCTTGCCCAAGTTAAAAATTGAGGTTTCAAGTTAGGGAAATGTGTGTTCTCCTCACTTACACAATTAGGAGCCAACTCAGTCACAAACTATCTCCATTTTTTGTTTAGATGAATATATAACTAGCATGACATTTTTCAGAGAGCCATGCTCCATTAACCCATAGATCCCAGTTTATTTATTATATGCAATCTTAGATCAAGGATACCTAGCATTCAATATGTTTATAGAAGAATATAGTCTATGCTTCCATAAAGATTCTCTTAATGGCATATATTATTAGTTTGTTTTCTAGAAGGTCAGTTATTAGTATGTTCACAAGGAGATTAGACCAGAATCAACTGCCTTTTTCTACCCCAAGTGTTTCCCCCTCAACCTCAGGAACAGAAGTAAGATCAACTGCTAGTTGCTCCTAACACTTATCTGTATAGCATGCATTTAATAGGTCTGGTTTGAAATGAAAGCAAGTATTAGCTTTCCTAGATTACCTGCTTTAATTAGAAATTGGACTGATTCAATGCAAGAGACTTCTCATTAGAAACTTCAGGTGCCAACGAGCAACAGTAAATCACCGGCTATTGATAGTAAACTGCTAGCATTAAGAGACCAACTGCAAATATGATAAGGTACAAAATATCTTTACCTTCACAGTGAACTCCTCAAGGATCTGATACATAGCAGGGGCAAAATAAATATTTGTCAAGTTGATTGTTTTTAATCCAGAGACAAGTATAACAAATTGATTTTTTTAATCCAGAGACAACTTTGACTTTTGACCAAAAAACTAAAATGTAAAGATTTAATTTAGCTTTTCAATATTTTATTTTAAATCACTAAGACTTTTTAATCACACTATTTAAGAATATGTAAGCCGATTTTGACAAGTTTTAGCATTACTAAATCCTTTTAAAAAATTCTCATAAAAGAATATAAATTCTTCTTAGGTAGCACATAAAAGTATATAAAACAGGGACAAAAAGTATGCTGCTTTCAAGCTTTAAAAAGCATATTACTAAAATGGATAGTGGTAATAAAATATACATTATGTAATAAAAAACGAAAGATATACCTAACAGAAGTGTTTAATTGACTCCCACTGTCTATTATTAAATAGCATAGATGTTATTGATGATGGATCGATCATACTTTCAACTATTCATTTAATGTATATAAAAGTAAATGCTATTATTAATATTTATTATTTCTAAATAAATTTGTATAAATTTTCTGAACACTATTCATTATTCCTTTAATTATTTGTAAAAACAAAAACAACAAAAAGTTTCATCAGCTCAAATATACATTTAGAAAAACAACAAAAAGTTTCATCAGCTCAAATATATATTTAGAAAAAAATAAATTATTTCATTTTACTTTATTTTACAGATGTGGGTACAACTCAGAATTAGGTAGATAAGTGGTCATTTTACAGGTAAAGTTTGGGCCTCCCTTTGGCTCTGCTTTAACTGGTTTGAGATCAGCTACCCTTATTGATGTCATGTTCCCCCACCCTTCCCTCCACTGACAGTGTCCGCTACTGCCGAACTCTTTCATGTAGTGTTATGGTAAATGTTCAGGAAATTTTTTAAAATTACTTTTCATCTAAAACCAACCAGACTAAGGTGACATCATGATCAAAGTAAAACCAGTAATATGAACTACCTGAATCAGATGATCCAAAATTAAATTTGAGGTAATTTTATAGAAAATATTGTTATTAGCTTATGAGTCTCTCATAAATACAAATAAAAATGCCTAAAGCATAATAATGATTAATATACATTTATACTTACTTTTGAGTTTATTAAATTTATCAAAATATCTGTTCTTTCATGCAACAAAACTCTTCAGGTTATATGATATTTTAAAATTGAGCAAATATTTTTGGAAAAAATATTTATCATGCACATTTTTGGGAAATAAATATTTTAAATATTTTTTTAAATATTACAGTCAGGATGAAAGAAATATGTTCTGAGAAATGTGCTGCTAGATGATTTCATTGTTGAATAAACATTAAAGAGTAAACCTACACAAGCCTAGTTGGTATAGCCTACTATACACGTAGGCTATATGACATTGCCTATTCCTCCTAGGCAACAAACCTATACAGAATATTACTGTTCTGAATGATGTATGCAAATATAATACAATAGTAAGTCAATACATATCTAAACATAGAAAAGTAGGTCTGCTGCAGTGGCTCATGCCTGTAATCCCAGCATTTTTGAAGGCTGAAGAGAGAAGATCACTTGAGGCCAGGAATTCCAGGTTTCAGTAAGCTATTATCATCACTACACTCCAGCCTCCATAAGAAGTGAGACCCTGTCTCTAAACTGAGACACAGTAAAAATGTGGTATTATAATCTTCTTTGGGGATAACCATTTTATCTGTAGTCCACTGTTGACTGAAACATTGCTATACAGTGCATGATTGTATTTCATATTTGTTCACCTTTTTCTTTGCAGATAATTTCCAGGTAAACCAAGATGATAATATAAAATAGTAGACTGCAGGCTCCCAGTGTGGTCACTAATTTTGGCGCCAATTTAAGAATGTGTATTTTTATCATTCGAGCCTACATATTGTTGTTAAATCTTATAAACACTCAGAGTTGATTTTTTTCACTAATTTAGTAGTGGCTATTAGAATGTCAAGATTGCTGGAGCTTAGTTATTTTATTTCCATAGCCATATTTATATAGTAGAAGATATTTGTATCTAGTATGTTTATGCATTATAAACTTTTTTTAGTTATCACATATATGTTCACCAAGAAACTTGTTATTTATATATTTAGTCATAATAAAACACGGTACTTTTTAAAAAATTATCATGAATAAATAATCCAAGGAATATTATGATGTTGTAGAAAAGTCAAATCTATAAAGAAAGTAAAAATATCGGTGGTTGTCAAGGGCTGAGTGGGAGGGAAGAACGAACTTGCAGAGCATAGATAAATATTAAGGCAGTGAAAATATTCTATGATACTAGAGTGGTGGATACACATCATTTTACCTTTGTCTAAACTCATAGGAAGTACAACAGGAAGAGTAAGTCATAATGTAAATCGTATATTTTGGGTGATTATAATGCATCAATGTAGCTTATTAATTGTAACCATTGTACCACTCCTGTGGCTTTGGTGGCTGATGTTAGTAAAGAAAGAGGCTATTCCTGTGTCAGGGAAGCGGGTATATGGGAAACTGCCCCTTTCTCTCAATTTTACTGTTAACCTAAAACTGCTCTAAAAAAATTGAAGTCATAAAAAATTTTATATCACCATAAAATTTTTTGTTTCTTCTTCAAAATGATTATAAAATTACTGTAATGATGAATATGTGTATTAAAAATCTTCAGAGAAATAGTACCAATAGGATACTACATAGATCGATGTTAGATAGACAGAGACAGATCAAAGATAGATAATACATGTAGACAGATAGAAGATCGATAGATACATATACACACAACTAAATTTTCTATAATTATTTTATATATATATATAGATATATATAAAACGTATTGTCAGAAATCGGCTCGCATAATTGTGGCGGTTGAAAAGGCCCACAATTCGCAGTCTGAGAACCAGAAATTTAAGGAACCTTGTGGTGTATAATTCAGGTTGAAACTGAAGACCCGAGAATCAGGTGAGCCAATGGTGTAAAACCCAGTGCAAAAGCAAGAGAAACTGAGATGAGATGTCCCAACTCAGTAAGACAGGGGAAAAAACGGTGAATTCTTCCTTTCTCCACTTTTTATTCTATTCAGGTCTTCAAGGTATTCGACAATGTCCACACCTTGGGAAGAGCAATCTGCTTTGCTCAGTCCACAGGTTCAAATGCTAATCTCATCTGAGAAGACTCTCACGGACACACCCAGAAATAATGTTTAAACTGAGCATATTGTAGTCAGTCAAGTTGATGTGTCAAATTTACAACATTTTAGCTTTTGTACATATATTCTCTACATTTTTTACTGTGTTTTAATTTATTAGAAGACCATAGAAACATTTACCTCTAAACTGACTCTGAGAAAATTTTTAGTCTATTCGTTGGTATTACAGGGTATTTTAGTGATACAATGACCTGATAATCTATGCATTCAATTACATTATAATTTATATTCAGAATGTGCTAGTAGCTTTTTTATTTTTAATTTAACTTAAAAAATATGTTATTTAAGGCTTAAAGGAGAATTAATCTATCAGGAAACAAAAATTATAATCGTTTTAATATGTATGCATTGAAGCACACAATATCATTGGATAGAAACCACAATACATGCTACACTGTTTATTAAGAATAGTTCTAATATATCATAAAAACAGGTAAAAAAATAACGGTTCCTATATCTTTAGGACATATTGCTCTGAAATCCCAAATTATTTTAAGTTTCACTTGAAAGTGAAGTGAAGAAGCATACCTATATTAAACATGACCATAATAACCACTTAACATATTCTTAAAGATAGTCAAGAAAATCTTTTTACTTGCCACTATTCAGATACCATTGATATAGAGTGTTACATCAGAATAGGCATCCAAATCTATGGAATAGGTAACCACCTACATAATATATTTACAGATGTCCTCATAATTAAAAAAATAAATAACTCCTGAAATTGAAATTTAAAAGCTAACAGTTTATTTATTAAGTTTAAGGTTATTATATCAGAAAAAGAAGAAATATATCTTAGTCAAATCATATTTGAAGGTTTCTGTTTTGGTTTTTTCTTGTAAAAATATGAATTAATTTTGTGACAGAAACTAGGAAGATAGAAAATAAAGATCAAATATTTGCTGGAGGAGGCTTACTAAATTTACTTAGGTTCTGGCCTTTATACAAATGTTATTTTGCAAATTTGCCTCACCATTATCAAATTGGCCTTCCAACAGATTGGGAAAGATTATGTTATTATTTTCTTACAGTTCTTCCACTCTTTCTCACCATTAACTACAATGAATAACTGGGGAAGTATTATAATTCCCACCCTATTGCTGTTGGGCATCTGTATGATTTGCTTTAGCCAATTGAAGGTGGGTAGAAGCAACAACGTGTCCAAGCTAAAATACCTAATAGGCATTCCATGTTCCTGTCCCCACAAACCTATAATGGTTATGCCATCTGTGGTGAGAATGCATGTACTTGGAATTTATTTTTCTAGTAAAACAAATAGATTTTGGGGTTACATCTAAAACTAATTGCCATCCCTGCTGGTGGCCAACCCATGAGTAAGAAAATATCACTTTTGCTCATTGTCAGTCAATGAGATTTGGGGGTCATTTTTTACTAACGTTATTATAGTAATCACTGAGCACCAGTCAGTTTCTCTTTTAATTTAATAAACAGTCATGGTGGTATATTCTTCTATCTTTACCTGAACATGAGTATATTGAAAAATTTACATGTTTTAACTTGTGTGTAAGAAAGCTATCTTTGTTCATGCATTGCTCATTTTTGCCATGTCACATTCTCACCCTTTAGAATATTTTATATAACCTATACATACTTCTATTAGCCTTGTTCCATGAAAGCATTTTATTTTATTGTTTACTATAAACTTTAACTTGACATTCAGGGCTCTTCTTTTAGCCCTAAGCTATAATTCTGTGCTCATCTTTTTTCTCTTCAATCCATATAATGCAGGTCAGTTAAGAATGTCCTAATGTGTCCAAAATTTCTGACAGCTGTGCCTGGAAGTCATTTCATGTTCTAGCTTTTGTATTCTCCACACTTAATTTTTTTGCACCAGAACCAGGGTACTAAAAATCTTGAATTAAACTCGATAAAAATAAAAATGCCAACTCAGAAATAGTATCTCTAAAAAAGAAGGCAGAAACTATTTTCCTTTGAAAAGAAAAAGAATCCAAGAAGATGAAAGATGATTATAAAGAAGATACAGAAAATATGAAAAAATACTGAGAAGTAAAGATACTGTAAAGAATAAGATATCAAAGTAGACATTCTCAAAACTCTACTGGTGGTGCAGGAAATAGAATAAAAAAGAAAGTCATTTCTGTGTCCAGTCTTGTCCAAAGCCAAGAAAGGAAACCATAACCCATTTTTGAGATTTTATTTTTAAAGACCAAAATGATAAAACATAAGCTAGTATATTCTAGCAAAAATATCTCTTTTAATTTTGCTTTAGTCTATCGCATCATATATTTACTTTTCTTTGCATTAATGGGCATTATTCTGAAAAAATCAGTTTTAATATGTGTAAATGATTGATAATAAAGCAAAATTAGCTAAGTAAAATCTGTCACTTAAGAGTGATATATTTCATAGAACTTGCAAATTTGTTGTGGTTATGGTAATAATAGAATTGAATACATTTTCACATGACGAAAATAATTTTTTTTTTTTTTTTGAGTTGGAGTCTCACTCTGTCGCCCAGACTGGAGTGCAGTGGCCGCTCCTGGCCACCGCAGCCTCAACCTGCTGGGCTCCAGCAATCCTCGAACCCGCAGGCTCAGGCAATCCATTCACCTCAGCCTCCCAAAGCACGGAATTACAGGCTGAGCCACTGAGCCCGGCTGATGAAAATAATTTATACATTTGTTACATAAGGTTATTTATGAAAATATGTGAATTTAAATGTGCAAATAACTTTTTCATAATATTGGAAAAGTTATATTTGCCTCAGTATAGAATCCAAATAATATTAAATATATATCTATTGTTTATATCAGAACAAACTGACTTTAAGTTTTTACTTCTTAAATTCTATATCTGTACATAGAAAATTTTAAGTTTATAAATTAAATATGTACCAAGAATTTATAACAACTTTTTCAAATACAATGCATTTTAATGTTATGTTTTATTGCAATGAAATGAATAATTTAAATTCTAACATTTTTATTTCTGGTAGACTAAAGAAATAGTATTCTGTTCAAGAGAACATGAAGTTTATATGATAAGAGTCTATTAAACTGCGCTCAAAGATTGTAAAGTTTGACTCTAAGAAAATGTTGTCGGATTTTATAGAAAAACACACATCTGTGTGATATTTCACAGGCTAAAATCAATGAAATAAAAGATATTGCTATTTTAAAATACAGGCATAGCAAAACTTTAAATATTTCAAAATTTTTTAAAAAATTGATATTTATAATTTTCAAAAGTTGATGCATTTTAACTAATTATCACATTTCTTAATTTAGTAAACTTAACAAAAGACATAAAATTCATCTAAGCATATTCGTATTAAGTCTGTAAATTAAATTATAATTACCAACAATTTTGAGCAATAGTTAAATCCTAGGAGCTATAAGAACAATATAGGAAAACATCACTTAATCATTGTAATTATTCCATTTTAAAGTATTGTAATAATTTTCCAAAAGAAATTGAAACTTGAATATGTCAAAATTTATTTAAAATTTCAAGGATACTAAGTGATGAACCTGAAATTTATTTTTTAATCTTTTTTAAAATTTGTTAATATTTATTTATAAATGTTGAATTAGTATTATATCATATAAAAATGTAAAACTTAGTGAGCCTATGATTTTGAAAACAGGGATACATCTTATAATTTTCATGCTTCACACTTTACTTTGACTTTTTACTATGGGTTTCAAATCTTGTTTCAGTGCTGATTAAAAACAAAAATGCAAAAGCAAAGTTACCTAAGGATTCAAATAGAAGGGTTGTCAAGAATTTAAACTTGCATTATTCAGTTCTTCTTCGCTGTTATACTTTGCCATTTATTCGTATACACTCTACTGTTCTTTTATTCTATTAAGTGAGTTCACAGAAATATTTCCTCAGCCATCACTATATTTCAGGCACAGTTTAGGTGACAAAATGGTGAACAAAGGCAATAGATCCCCGCCTTCCTAGTGAGATGTGTCAGAAAATGCCAAGGAGAAAAATTAAGTGGAAAAGGAAAATCGGAATCACATGGTTCGGTGTTTATAATTTTGGAGGGTTGGCAAGTGGAGACCTCATGGAAGAGGAGATAACTGAATAAATCTTGGAGGTGGTGAGCAAGAGGCCATGCGGCAATATTAGGGGAAACTATTCCCAGCAGAGGGAAGAGTGTGTGGAAGGGCCTTGGGACAAAAGCGTTCCCGACGTTTTCAAGAAACAGCCAAGAGGACAGTGTGGCTGGAACAGAGAGAACAAGAGATGCAGTAGGAGATGTGTTCGGAAAAATGCCAACCATACTGTTCCCTGTAGTTGGTTGGAGGGGGGGAGCTTGATGTTTTGCTTAGAAAGATCAGGGAGCACTAGAGAGCTTTGAGCAGAGTGACATGAACTGGGTTACATTTAGCAGGATCACTTGGATTGAAGTGTTGAAATACACTGAACAGGAGCAAGGACAAAAGAAGAGAGTATTTTTTTTTTGTTAAATCCACACTAAAATTAAAGTAAAATGTAGACAATGGGCTAGGACAAAAATCAAATTTATCTGAGGATATCAGCAAACTGCAGTACCTTTATTTATTTATTTATTTATTTATTTATTTTTAGAGATAGGGTCACACTATGTTGCCCAGGCCAATCTCAAACTTCTGAGTTAAGCATTCCTCCTGTTTTGGCTTCCCAAAGTGCTGGGATTACAGGCCTGAGCCACTGTACCTAATCATGCATACCACATACTTGTTAAAAATTAGAAGCACTTAAGCAAAAGTTATTAATAGTTCTCATTGAATCTTATTAAAACAATTAAAAAAGTATAAGATTTAAGACAAATTAAATTCAAGTAAAGCAGTTAGAAAACTATTAAAATAGGATAGGCAAGAGAGAGTCGATATTTGGATGAAGGTGATGGACATAAAGAAAGCTGAAGAAATTTTATTTAGTACAATAATATCGACAGAATATTGCTATTGCTCACATGTTTGGAAGCATCAAGGAGCAGAGAAAAGTGGCAAAGATGTACGTGGTGTCTAGGTTTTTGTTTTGTGAAAGAAAAATGATTTTCAAAGAGAGAAAACAGGTACCTTGTTCTATTTCTTATATCAACATGAGAAAAAGATTATATAGAAGAGAAAGAACAAATATTGCCCCAGACATAGTCAGATAGTGATGACTTTAAGACATCTGGAAGTATATGCCAAGTTGCCAGATTTTTACGAATAGGAAGGGTATTTGATTGAGGTAATCATTTATGATTGATTTGACTATAGGTGGTCAAGTCATGGGTGTGGATGAAGAACACCTGGAAAGAAAATATAAAACAAGATAATCTGATCCAAGGAGGTATTCTAATATTTATGGGCATGGTACAGATAGGACTAGAGAAGAGAAATGCATGAAGGATCAACTTGCTACTGCATTTTCTATGAAAGCAATGTGGCATCCAGGGAAGTGTAGAATATTCTGACAGGATCACACTAATTTTCTTAATTTAGAGTGAATATGCCTCAAGGCTTGGGTAAACCTCAGACCAGACAGAGAACACAACAATTTGGGAATTAGTCTCATTACACAACCTCAAAAGCAGCTGAATAGAGAAAAATCAGGGCTGTACAGTGACTGACAAAGTGGTTGAGGTTTCCCCGATGCACCAGAACGGAGATTGAAACAGATACAAAGATCTCTGGCAAGAGAGCCAGGTCACTCATAAAGCTAAACACAGACCCTTGCTCCCAGGGCAACCACCACATATACACAGAGAATAAACTATGCCTAAATGAAGTTCCTCTGCTGGAACTGCCCAGAGCTATGGTTCCCCTGCTTATTAGAGTCACTTTGTTAAATTGCTATATAGGAAACGTACATTTATATCAACAAGCCCTCCAGCTTAAGATCCGAAGAGAGTACTAAAATAGCAGCTAGGTAAACAGTGAGGAAATTCAACAAATATACACCACCATTAATACATACAAAGATGGGGTGCGTGTAGAAATTCCAAAGTAAATAAACGGAAACTAAAGATGGTGAGAAAAGACAAGAAAGGATATATGCATTTGGGGCTATAAGAAATTCTGTAAAATAAAAGGAATTACCATAACCTGTAAGATAATTTATAATCATTTGTGCCAAATAATTATAAAATACCAGCAATTATTCCTTTCTCTGTATCTGGTACAGCTGCTCTGGAACTTTGAGAGCACTCCCAGTCTGACTCTGTGCTCTGTTCTGTGATTTGCTTTTCAATGGGCTATCAGCAAGTGAGATGCAAATACTTGAGAAGTGATTATGCTTTGCAGCTTATCCTCTCTTGCTGCTCATCAAACCCTGCTGCCCTATAGGAGTTATGGGCTCACTAGCTGGATATGAGAAATAAGTGATCCTAGTTACCCCTGTGGCCACAACCCTCAGCCAGCAATGCCAATACATGTGAATAAGGTCATCCAGAACTAGCCAGCTAAAAAAGACCAGCCTAGGTCACCTAAGCATAGCTCAGAATAGTGACTAGCCAAACCAGCAGCTAAACAAATCGATGTTAAGTCACTAAGTTTTGAACTGGTTTATGTGCAATAAAAACAAATACTTAAGAATAAATTTTTTTTAAAAAGCTACAAAAAAATGCAACCCACTTTAACCCTATGATTATGTGTTTACCTGTGTTTATGACCAGTTGATACAGATCTGAGACAGATGAGATAAAAATGGGAGTCATGCCCTGTAAGAAGGATGGAGAGATTTTTTTCAAGCCACCGACTCTAAACTGCAAGTCGTTTTTAAATATGTCAAAACTTAATAAACAGCTCTTGCAAGCAATAATAAAATCCCACAATAAAAAATAAAAACAGCAATAATAGGAGTCTAAAATCTATTATATACCAATAAGAATAAAAAACGGAATAAGAGTAAGTAGAAAAAAATTCTTAATATTTTGATTGATAGGGACTCAAAGGTATCTTCTTCTTTTAACATTATAAATAAAAGATATATTAAATCAACAATGTATTTAGTATTATTACTTGTAGACCTAAAAATAAGATGCATACCTGAGAAATGTAATCAAAGTGAAGTATATATAAACATTTCAAAATAAACATGTAAATTATGTGATGATAAACGTGAGACAAATACACTAGTTTTTGTAAAATATATAAAAGAATAAACTCAGCATTGAAAGGTAAAGCCTCAAAGATTAGTTGAAATAAATCCACATATTATAGTTTGCCACAGGCCCAAATAGAACAAAGTAAGAAAGATTAAATGGAAAATAATTTAAAAGCATATTATATAAATACTAAGTAGAAGACGGTTACTCAAATAATGTAAGAAAAAATAAGCAAAGTAAAAACTCATTAAAAGTTACATTAGTTGTATTTTAAGGATATAATCTACAATGCAGATATAGTACCACATATTTTCACAAGCTCAATAAACATTGGTAGAACAAACAACTAACAAATAATAACCTTAGAAGTGTAATAACAAATTAACGTAAATTCTATGGTGGTAGAAGACTATAACATGCTACTTCTTCCCTATAGTTAAATTCATAACAATAAATAAATAAATAGGTAAAGGAATAAAAGAAATCACAGAAACTACCTATAGGGCGCAATGTTCACTATCTGTGGAATAAGCCACCTGAGACCCAATCCCTACCACTATACAAGATGTCCATGTAGTAAGTATGCTTATGTCCTCCCTGAATCTAAAACAAAAACAAGAATAAAAAGCTCTTGATAGTTTCTTATGCTGTGCAAAAGCTTTTCAGTGAGATGTGGTCTCACTTGTCTATTTCATCTTTTATGGCATTTGCTTTTGGGGATTTGATAAAGAATTGGTTGCCTACTCAAATGTGCATAAGGGTATCTCCTGTATTTTCTTCTGAGAGCCTTGTAGTTTGAGGTTTTATGTTCAAGTCTTTGATACATTTAGAATTGATTTTTGAATATGGTGATAGATAGGCATCCTGTTTCATTCTTCTGCATGTGGTCAGTCAGTTTTCCCAGCACCATATGCTAAATAAGGGCTCCTCGCCCCAGTTGTTATTATTGATGACTTTGTAAAAGATGAGGAGACAATCCACAGAATGGGGGAAAAATATTTGCCAATTGTGTATCTGACAAAAGTCTTACATTCAGAATCTACAAGCCGAGAAGAAAATAAATAAACAGACTTATGAAAACATGGACAGAGGACATGAATAGATACTTCTCAAGAGAAAACATATAAGCAGCTGTCAGATAATGAAAAATACTCAGCCTCACTCATCATCAGATAAATGCAAATCAAAACCACACTGGATACCACTTTGCCCCAGTAAGGATGGCCATCATTAATACATCAAAAAGCAATATATGTTGGTGCAAGTGCAGAGAAAAGGGGATACTTCTACACTGTTGGTGAGAGTGAGAACTAGTCGAATCACTATGGAAAATAGTGCAGTGATATCTAAGGAAACTAGAAATTGGCCTTCCATACAATTCAGCAATTCCCTCCTTGGGAATATACCCAGAGGAACACAAATTGTTCTACAAAAAGGACACCTACACATGCATGCTTATTGCCATACTATTTACTATAGAAAAACATGTAACCAACCCTTATGCCCATTGAAAGTAGACTGGTTAAAGAAAATGTGGTATATATACACAATGGAATATTATGCAGCCATAAAGAAGGACAAAATCATGGACTTCTCAGCAAAATGGATGAAATTGGAGATAATCATTCTTAACAATTTATCACAGAAACAAAGAACCAAATACCACATGTTCTTACTCATAAGTGGAACCTAAACATTAATCACAAAAGCACAAGTGATGGATAGGCAGTTACAGGACACTACCAGGGGAAGAAGGAAGTAGGGACATGTAAAAACACAAAGGGCATCTGATTCCAAACCAGGGGAAGTGAGAACAAATTGAAGACCCAAACTTCACCTTCACATACATTACTAATGTACCAAATCCTGACTTGTACCCCATATCTTTATAACAAAAGTTAAAAAATGTGAGTAAATAAAAACAAATAAATAAAAAATATGTAAAATATAAAAAACTGGATCCTCCAAATCTAAATTATTCAAATAATTCTAACAACAAAAATGCAGGGTTTTTTAAATAATTAAAATGTGTAAGCATTGAAATTATTATTACAGATACCAATAGGAAAAAAAAAACACTTGAAAGTATTTTAACTATTTTAAATGATATTTATGAAAAAGAAAAAGCACAAAATTGTAATAGTACAGCGTTTAGAAACTATTATAATTTTACATCTGCTCTATAAATATTAAAAATAAAAACTGGTAAAAAATAAATAAAATTATAATAGTTTCTTTAAAAGTATGTAGTATGAAGAAATGTAAATAATGATATTAAAAATTTTAAATGTGAGGAGAGAGTGAAGTAAAAGTGTTTTTATGTTCAAAGTTAAGTGTTATCAGCTTATTATAACCTATTATAACATAAAATGTTTTGTATAAGTCTTGTGGTAACCACAAAACAAAAAATCTATAATAGATATACAAATCAAATTTTAAAGGAATAAACCACGGGAGAAAATCACAAACTACAAAGGAAGACAATAAGAGAGAAAGGAACTAAGCATCTACAAGATAACTTAAAAACAATCAACAAAATGTCGGCAGTAAGTCCTTATCTATCAATAATTACCTTCAATGTAAATGGCTTATATTTTATAATCAAAAGAAATAGTTGATGAATGGACTTAAAAAACGATGCCCAATTAAACGCCACCTATAAGAAACTCACTTCACCTGTAAGGATACACATGGACTGAAAATGAAGGGATGCAACAGGTCATTCCACACAAATGGAAACAAGAAAATAAAGCAGGAGTATTTATATCAGCTAAAATACTCTTAAAATCAAAAGCTGTAAAGACAGAAAAAGAAGGTCATTATATAATAATAAAGGGCTCAATCCAGCAAGAGAATATGCAATTGTGAATATATATGTGACCATCATAAAAGTACTAGATACATAAAGCAAATATTAATTAATTTGCAGACTGAGAAAGACTGTACTATATTAATACCAGAGGCTGAAACAATTCACTTTCAACCATGGAAAAATCATTTTTGGCAGTAAATGAATAAGAAAACATTGGAGTTAAAATGCACTCTAGACCAAATGAACCTAACATATGTATATAGAAGATTCCATCCAATAGTTGCAGAACTCACTTTCTTCTCAGCTTCACATAAAACATTATCCAGGATATATATTATAGTCAATAAAATAAGTCTTAGTCAATTTAAGAAGATCGAAATCATATCAAGTATGTTTTTAGACAACAAAGGTATAAAACGAAAATTAATAACAGAAGGAACATTAGAATATTCACAAATACATGAGAATTAAACAACAAACTCCTAAATAACAAATGGAGCAATAAGAACATCAAGAGAGTAATTAAAAACATATCTTGACACAAATGAAAATGCAAACACAACATTCCAAAACGTATGAAATGCAGTAAAATATGTTTTAATGGGTAAGTTTATAGCAACAAATGCTTACATCAAAAAAAGAAAGATAAAGATTTCAAATAACAAACATGCATTTCCCCTTAAAGAACTAGAAAAACAAGAAAAAACTAAATCCCAAAATTAGTAGAAGAGAAGAAATAAAGATTAGGGTAGAAATAGATAAGATAGAGACTAGAAAAACAATAGTAAAGAGCAACAAAATAGAAAGTTATTTTTTTAAAAAGATCAACAAAAGAGGCAAATCTTTAATGAGATTAAGAAAAATAAAAAGAGTCAAATAAGATAATAAGTTAAAAAGTAAATATTGCAACTGAATAGCACAGTAATGGAAAGAATTGAAGAAGCGATATCAAGCAAGGTGGCTGACTAGCAGTAGTTGTTTTCATCCCCAACAACATCAAAAAGACCAAAATACCAAATAAACAACTAAATTTCAGGTAGAGTGTCTGACAAAGAGTGCTGGAGTACAGCAAGGGAATATAAAGAAATCTTAACTGCACAAAACATTCGAAAGCCATGTGTTTCCTGAGAATACACACAGACTTGTAGATTTGCCTATGAAAACTAGGTATCTTTAGCAGATTTTTATTTGATTTTTGACAATGCCTATTTGTCTAGGCATGTACAAATGATAGAGTTAGTGATAAAAATATATAATGAAAATGAATAACACACACCACCTGTCTTCACTAAGCTTTATTCTAATAGACACTGTGTAAACACTAAAGACAGGTACAAGCCAGGCTCAGTGGCTCAGCCTGTAATCCCGCGCTTTGGGAGGCTGAGGTGATGTATTGCCTGAGCCCGCAGGTTCGAGATCCACCTGGGCAACTTTGCAAGACCTCATCTCTACAATAAACCAAAAATTAGCCGGGCGTGGTAGCACGCACCTGTAGTTCCAGCCACTTAGAAGCCTGAGGCGGAAGGATCACCGGAGCCCAGCAGGTCGAGGCTGCGGTGGCCAGGAGCGGCCACTGCACTCCAGTCTGGGCAACAGAGTGAGACTCTGACTCAAAAGAAAAAAAAAAAAAAAAGGGATACAAAGTCGAACCTTACAATCTGGGGGGAGTTAAGATGGCAGTGTCAATGAAGATAGATAGAGAAGATATAAAAAGATATAAAAAACAATTTTTTAAAGGAATAAAAACATACCACTGGAGAAAATCACATAACTACAAAGGAAGACAATAAGAGAGAAAAGAACTAAGAATCTATAAGATAACTAAAAAACAATCAACAAAATGTCTGTAGTAAGTCCTTATCTATCAATAATTACCCTCAATGTAAATGGCTTATATTTTATAATCAAAAGAAAAAGTTGATGAATGGATTCAAAAAACAATGCCCAATTAAATGCCGCCTACAAGAAACTCACCTCACCTGTAAGTATACACAAGGACTGAAAATGAAAGGATGCAAAGCTTTTATTTATATTTAAAGTGAATTGGATTTTGTTCCGCTGATCCATCCCTCTCCTCTTGTGCCAGTATCATGCTATTTTGGTCACTATTGCCTTATAGTATAATTTGAAGTCGGGCAATGTGATTCCTCCAGTTTTGTTATTTTGCCTAGGATTGCTTTGGCTATTCTGGCTCTTTTTTAGTTTCATATAAATTTTAGATTTTTTTCCCTAATTTTGTGAAAAATGCCATTGGTAGTTTGATAGGGATTGTTTTGGATCAGTAGATTGCTTTATAATATGGTCATTTAGCAATATTGATGCTTTCAATACATGAATATGTATTTTTTGTATCAGTAATTTATGTTCTCCTTTGTTCAAAGGCATGGTATTGCATTGAAAGCAGCTAGATATGACTGTACTTCTTTCTGAAATCCACTTTTTTACTTTCTATGTTAGATAAGATAGAACATTTTATTTTATTTTTTTATTTTAAAGATAAGAGGTACAATTCAGGGTTAAGTATACAAATGTTGATTATACAGGTACCCTTGTTGATGAGGTGTGTCCCTCCCTTCCCTGGCAGTTTCCCACTACTGCCAATCCCTTACGTATAGTATTTTGATAATTGTTCAAGGTCAGCTTATTAGTGACAACATATAGTTCTCTGTTTTTTGTTTCTGCTATAGATCACTGAGTATGATCTACTCTAAATCCATCCAAGTTGTTGTGAAGTCCATGTTTGTCCTTCTTTATGGTTGCATACTATTCCAATGTGTATATGAACCACATTTTTTTATCCAGTCCAGCTTTGATGGGCAGCATGGTTGCTTCCATGTTTTGGCTATGGTGAATAGAGCTGCAATAAACATACATTTGAAGGTATCTTTTTTGTAGAATGATTTGCATTCCTCCAGGTATATTCCTAATAGGGGAATTGCTGGTCATATGGAAGGCCAATTTCTAGTTCTTTCAGAAATCGCCACACTGTTTTCCAGAGTGGTTGCACTAGTTTGCATTCCCACCAGCCGTGTAGAGGCATTCTTTTTTCTTGGCATCCTCACCAACATCTGTTGTTGTTTGTTTTATTAATGATGGCCATACTTACTGGGGTTAGGTGGTATCTCAGTGTGGTTTTGATTTGCATTTCTCTGATGATGAGTGAGGCTGAACACTTTTTCATGTGTCTGTTGGCTGCCTGTATGTCTTCTTTTGAGAAGTGTCTAATCATGTCTTCTGCCCACTTTTTAATGGGGCTGTTTGATTTTTACTTTCAGCACGTTTGAGTTCCTTGTAGATCCTGGATGTTAGGCCTTTGTCAGTTATATGGTTGGCAAATTTTTTTCTTATTCTGATGGCTGTATTCCTGCTGTTTTGATAGTTTCTTTTGCTTTGTAGAAGCTCATCAGTTTGATGAGATCCCACTTGTCTATCTTATTTCTTAAGGTATGGGCATTTAGGGTTCTGAATAGGAATTGGTTGCCAGTTCCATTTTCCATAAGGGTGTCTCCTGCATTTTCTAATATTCTTATAGTTTGAGGTTTTAAGTTTAGGTCATTGATCCATTTAGAGTTAATTTTTGTGTGTGGTGATAGGTAGGGGTCCTGTTTCAATCTTCTGCATGTGATCAGCCAGTTTTCCCAGCACCATTTACTAAATAGGTTCTCCTCTCCCCAGCGGTTGTTATTGGAGGCTTTGTCAAAGATGAGTTTATTGAGAAATTGAGGCTTTGTTTCCAGAATCTCTATTCTGTTTCATTGGTCTATATGCCTGTTCCTGTACCAATAACAGGCTGTTTTGATTACTGTAGACTTAGAGTAAAGTTTGAAGTCTGGAAGTGTGATACCTCCTGCTTTGTTTCTTTTGCTAAGGATTGTTTGGGCTATTCGTGGATGTTTATATTTCCATATGAATTTTTGTAATGTCATTTCCAGGTCTGAGAAGAATGATGCTGGTAATTTAGTGGGTATTGCATTGAATCTGTAGATTGCCTTTGGAAACATTTTTTTTTTT
>CAUYQG010168488.1:0-12295 GCA_963574415.1 Tarsius wallacei | reverse complement strand
ATCTGAGGATGGGGAGACACCTCTTATCAACAAGGGTACCTGAACGAAATATTTTTGTATGCCTAACCCCTAACTGTACCCCACAATAACATAATAAAATAAAATAAAATAAAATAAAAAAATAAAAAAATAAAAAAAAATGCAGCAAGCAGCTGGGCTTGGTGGCTCAGCCTGTAATCCCGACGCCTTGGGAGGCTGAGGTGAGTGGATTGCCTGAGCCCGCGGGTTCGAGACCCGCCTGGGCAACTTGGCGAGACCTCATCTCTACAATAAATCAAAAAATTCAGCCGGGCGTGGTAGTGCGTGCCTGTAATTCTGGCTACTCGGAAGGCTGAGGCAGAAGGATCGCCAGAGCCCAGCAGGTCGAGGCTGCGGTGGCCGGGAGCGGCCACTACACTCCAGTCTGGGTGACGGAGTGAGACTCCAACTCAAAAAAAAAAAAAATGCAGCAAGTAGTTATAGATCTTTTTGTATGCAAAACCTTAAACTAAGCATATTGAGGGGAAAAAAGTGAATGACAAGATGACTTTGGCCTTCATTCATTCATTTATTCATTCAATAAGCTAGGTACTGATGAGCAATGGCCAGCCTGGACAGGAGGTACCTGAGTTTCTTCCTAGAATGCTTCAAATCCCATGGAATGAGCAGCAGCCTCTTCCGCCCTTCTTATGGCCCCTGCTGTAACTCCAGGTTTTTCTTCACATGTAGGAAAACCACCCAAACTAGCAGACAAAAATTAAAATTCTTGACTAGGTGCAGTGACTCATGTCTGTAATCCTAAGTACATTGGGAGGCTGAGGCAGTAGGATTGCTTAAGGACAGGAGTTCAAGACCAACCTGGGCAACATAGTGAGAACCCCTGCCACCCCATCTCTACAAAAAAAAAAAAAAGCCAGGTGTGTTGGCAAGCACCTGTAGTTCCAGCTACTAGGAAGACTGAGGTAGGAGGATCACTTGAGCCCAGGAGTTCAAGGCTGCAGTAAGCTGTGATTGCACCACTGCACTCCAGTCAGGGTGACAGGGCAAGAAAGACTCTGTCTCAAAACATAAAAATAAAATCCAAAAAATTCAAGCTATTATAGCATTAGCAATAATAGCAGCAAAAAATAATGACCATTTACTCATGAAGACAAACTATGGGCTACATATTTTAGCTGGTAATTCTTACCCCAGATATTATCAACTCATTTTCCAGGTGAGAAAATAAAACAGTAAGCCGAGATCATGAAGATGGTGAATGGGGGTTTCAATCCAGGTAACTAACACCGGTGGCTGCTTCCTTTCACTGCAGCACATAAAGCCCCTCCTCTAAATTCAAACGGAGCTCCCTTGACTGTTGGATCCGAGGCAACACCAATGCCACTCAAATAAATCGCGAACATCTCTTCACCTTTTCCCTGTCTGCCATCAGCTACACAGGGAGAACAGGACAAAGGTGTTAAGGCAGACATTTGAAATACACAGATGAAGTAACAATGTTATTTTTATTTGCTTATTTTTATCACTTGAAACAAAACCTTAACTAATAGTAAACAACTTTGTAAAAGAGATGACATCTGCCACACAAACTATGAATTACATCCTTGTATTATGAGGGACTCTTGGCTTTAATAGAGCCACAGACTTTTGTGGGGCTGGTTACATGGCGGGGCACAATGCAGTAAGGCTTGACTTAACTTCTTCAGGAATCAGACGTGTCCAGCTATTTGTCCTCAAGCTGTATTTGAGGGCAGCAAGAGTAAATAGTCCCTTGGCCACAGGATGCTCCCTCAGTCACCTCCCACTTGCCCTGTCTGCTGACCTCCTAGGAAATTTAGCCCTGCAGTTAACATCTGTGGTCCCATCAGCCAGGCTCGAGTAAAAAGTACTTAACTCACGCAGCTCGTTTTGCAAGGTTAGAAAGAATCAATAGGAGATGTGTTTAATGTGGTATCGCTATCAGGTCTCATCGCACTTTTTAAACTGAAATATCCACAGTGGTGTATAATCTTAGTCTCCCTGTAAAGAGAATGGGTGTAGGGTGCTCTAAGATAGATATCTTGCCTATTACAGAGGCACAAAAAAATTATGGGTGTCCTCTGGAATGTCACTCTTGTTATCTTACTTTTCTCTCTTTCCCTTTCTCTTTTTCTTCCTTTCAAATGTTCTCTTCTTTTCTCTTCACCATCCCTCTGTCCTCTCTTTCTCTCTTCTTCCCTTTTTTCCTTCTCTCTTTCTTTGTTCCTCCTTTCATTCAATTTTAGGTGTTTAATTCACTCTTCTAGAATATAGCCAGGATTTCAGCAAACCCCCCAAAACTGGATAATGCCCCCTTGGATTCCTTTGAGCACATGTGCCAACTGTAAAATCAAGACTTGGAAACTCTCTCAGCAAAGAGAGGAGCTGGTGGGAACCCGTGGGCTTACAACAAGACAGATGTTCCATAAGCTTTCATGAATTTATTCTGAAAGAATACCCTGTCTGAACAGAGCATAATTAAAGATAGCATATTGTTATTATGTTAAGTAGACCACAAGGTAAAATCCTTGTTGATTTTCACACATAATACATAATACTATGGGAAAATTAGAGACCGTAAGGTCAAGAGTGTATCATGTGTTTGCGAGGCGGTAGTGGTGCTATTCAATTTCATAATAAAGTACATAGGGGACATCATGGTCTATAATGGAGTGAAGTGTCAGAATCCCTGTCGGCATTAGCAGAAGGAAACCATCTGGATATTCACCTCTATAAGAATTTGTCAGCAGTGCAGTTTAGTGTTATAATCTCAGGGTTGCTTAGCTTGGAAACTTTTGATAACTACCATTGCTACAATTTTCAACCCAAACAGACTAAACTGGAAATCAAATAGCTGTATTGGTTTGCTCAAGATGTCATAACAAGTACCACCAACAGACATTTATTGTTTTATTGTTCTGAAGCCGAGAAGTCCAAGATCAAGGTTGGTAGGGTTAGTTCCTCTTGGAGGCTGTGAGGAAGAATCTGTTCCATGACTCTGTCTTCTGGTAGCTTGAGGTGTTCTTTGGCTTGTAGATGGCATCCTTCCTGCGTCTTCACATCATCATTAATTTAAATATACCTGTCTCTGTATACAACGTTCCCCTTTTAATAAGGACACCAGTCATATTGGATTAGGACTCACCCTAATCCTGTCATTTAATCATTTATGGCATCCTCTGAACTCTATTTCCAAATAAAGTCACAGACTTACTCCACTTCACATGCCAATCGCAAGAGTAATCACAGCTTTCCTCGTTTGTTCATGAACATTCTCAGGTTTACCCATTGACTTATATTCCTGAAACCTAGATACCCATGATCTCAACCCCAGATTGTTCATACTCCTAAAAACTGCACTAAGGTGAGGGTAGCAAAGTGGAGCAATTGAGTATATTGAGTTACGGTTCCTAAGGAACACAGTCTGAAACCAGAAGCAGGTTATGTGACTGGATAAAAACCAAAGCTCTGGAATCTTGGTTTCCTTATCTGTATAATAGGGAAATATTTCCAGAATCACCATGTGGTTGTGAGACTCCAGGGACCTAGTGTACCCGGCAAAGAATCAGTGTTTAGCAAATATTAGCTGTCGTCATTATTAATTGCTGCCAATACTTTACCATTTAGACATGTATTATTTACTGTCTTATCACAAATTTATTCATATATTTACAACAAATGAGCCACCAGGGCTCGTTTACTTTACAATTGTCATTTAACAGATGGAAGGTAAAAGGAATCCATATAGCAGACCACTAGCAGAGTCAGCCCGGGACCCAGCTTCCCCAATTCCCTAACCTCTAACATGTCCTTGGAACCAGAATGCCTCTCTCTTGGGTACCAAGAATCAGATTGATGTTTACTTTGCCAAATAAGACCCATGAAAATGATAAACTCAGCAAGACTGAAGACTGGTTCACAGTCAGAGTCCAGGTCTCCTCTTTATACCTGGGATGCGCGTGACTAAGGAGCCCTTCCCATGTTTCTAAAGCTTCGAGATTATTTTCTGACAGTGCAAGAATGAAGGGTACACCAACGAAAATGATGCTAAAAACAGCATTAGTGAACATTTCCCAGAATTCATTGCTTCCCTAATAGTTAACTATAAATCTTTAAAAAAGTACAATAGCATTATTTTTTTCTCCTGGTGGAGTAGACCCTCTCACTCTATTCTTACGCCATTCTGAAAAAAAAAACACATTCTGTTTCTCTACACTCTCACTATTTCTAACGCCGTATGTCAGAACAGTGTCACATTGTCTACCTGGAGATAGTGTCAGACCCCACAGGCTGGGGGCTCAGTCCCACAGACTGCCTCCACTTCACATGCCAGTCACAAACTCCAGGTGCGACCTGTGCTTCTGACCCACCAGTTGCAAATCAGCATTCCCCAGGGATCCCCTTCTTGTGTTTGATAATTTGCTAGGATGGCTTACTAGCAGGGAAATGCTTTACTTCTGCATACCAGTTTACCATAAGGATTTTATAAAGGATAGAGATGAACAGCCAGATGAAGGAGTATGTGGGGCAAGATATGGGATGGGGGTTTTTCATGACATGGAACTTTCCCCATGAAAAAGGTTACACTATATGTGTATTCATTTCCTATTACTACTGTAAAAAATTACTCCAAACTTAGTGTCTTGAAACAACATAAATTCCTTATCTTATAATCCTTAAGGTCAGAAGTGTGAAGTGGGTCTCTCCAAGCTAAGATCAAGATGTCAGCAGAGTTGTGTTCCTTCTGGAGGCTTCTACCTTCTAGAGGCTGCTCACATTCCTTGGCTTATCGTCCCTTCTTCCAACTTCAAAGCCAGCAATGGTGAGTCGAGTCTCTTCACATCTCATCACTTTGCCCTCTCCTGTTCCCTGTCTCACTTTTAAGGACCCTTATGACGATATTGGACTCAGAGAATAGTCTCAGATAATCTTCCTGTCCTGAGGTTATTTTTTTAACCACCTCAATTCTATCTGCAACCTTCATTCTCCTTTGCCATGTAAGAGAATATGTTCACAGGTTCCTGTAGTACTACTATCAATGTCATCATTTTACACAGAAGTTGGTCAGTATTGAATGTCATACTTTTTATGAGGGTAGTTTGATAAGCATTCATGTGAGCGGTTTAATAACTTAAGGTCAATTACTAGTAGAATTCAAAACAGAATGGCGAAAGAAAATTTTTAAGTTGTCAGGGAAATAATATTGTTCAAAATATAGTAATCAAAAATTATCAGAGGCACAACGAGAAGTTAACAGAAACACTGAGGTAATGGGAGACTTGACCACACTCTCCTTTGTCTTTTACAATTGAAGTATTGGGTGAGGCATAGAGAAAGACATTCTAAATAATAAGATTTACAGCAAATGTTGTGCCTTATGCAGAACAGGAGACTATATTTCTTATCAAGCTTGTGAACAATTTTGACAAATAGTAATTACAGAGAGTATGCCATTTACTTTTATAAACTCAAAAAATGGAAAAATGATTGGTCAAAATTCTTAAAACACACACGATTCTTTGAAAAATGAATCTAGCAAACCATTAACAATTATTTAGAAATTAATGAGTGAAAACATAATTTGTAAACATATCTGGAATGCTGATAAAATTATGCACTAAAGTAAATCTATAGCTTGTAGACCTTTTATTAGACCATCAGACAAAATGAAAGTGACTAAGTGTTCAAGTTTATGAGGATAGTTTGATAAGCACTCACGTGAGCGGTTTAAAAATGAAAAAAAAACAAGAACAAAGGAAACATAAGTAAAACAAAAGGAGGAAAAAATAGAAGTAGCAAATAGCAAATTAAAAAGCAAATTATAGAATAAACAGTCTAAAATCTGTTTATTTGTAGAAAAAAATGACTGGTCAAACACTTAGCACATCTAATCAAATAGAAAAGAGAGAAAATACAAATAAATAGAGCTAAAAATAAAAATGAATCTGCCAAAGATATAAGTAAACATTGTGTAAAGTCCTATCTAATAATTTTAAAAACTAAGTAAAACAGATGATTGTTAAAGAAAATATAAAAGATATAAAAAAGTTGAATGAACAAATAACTAGGGAAGACAATTTTACAGTTGTCTGAAATTTTCTGTCAAGAACGATGGGAGACTTCAATTTTTTATGCCAATCCTTATATGGATATTTTAAATAGTGAAAAAGCTCAGAGACTATTTTTAAATAGTGAAAAACTAGAGACTAATGTCCCTCATGATTATAGATTTAAAAATTCTAAATCACATATTGGCAATTTAATTTGGAAGTGTAGTCTAAAAATATGGCATCATAATCAAGAATTTATTCTAAGATTGCAAAAAATAGTTTACTATGGAAATCCCATGATAATTCACAGCATTGGGTCAAAAGAGAAGAAGCACAAGAATATTAACTTTGTAGGGGCCAAATTGTATTTGATATGTATTTAGCATCTGATGCTGATTTTCTCAAAAGATTTTTAATAAGTTAGGAATAGACATCAATATATCTTAAGATGATAAAGACCACTATTACTCACTTTCAGCCAACAATCTCTAATATTGAAACACTGGATCTATCCATATTAAATGTTTGAAAAGGACCTGATACCTGCTATAGTAACCATTTTTAAAAATTATTCTAAAAGTTCTAGCAATGCAAAAAAAAGTTTTAAAGGCAAATGACAATCCATAAATCCTGTAAAGAAAGAGTCAAGTTATTAGAAGTAACAAAAATACATTTAACCAAGGAATATAAAAGAAGACCTTGAATAAAGAAGAGACTAATCATATTTTAAGAAAAAAACATAAAAGTTAAAATTTCTCCCAAATGATTAATAGGAATAATTAGTTTTATTTCAATCCTAGTAAGATTTTTTTTTTTTTTTTTTTTTGAGTTGGAGTCTCACTCTTGTTGCCAGGCTGGAGTGCAGCAACACGCTCACGGACACCACAGCCTCCACCTGCTGAACTTAGGCGATACTTCCATCTCAACCTTCCAGGTAGCTGGAACTACAGATGCACACCACCACATCCGGCTAGTTTTTGTGATTTATTGTAGAGACAAGGTCTCACCAAGTTGCCCAATCTGGTCTCGAACCCGCAGGTTCAGGCAATCCTCTCGCCTCAGCCTCCCAAAGTGCTGGGATTACAGGCTGAGCCACCACACCCAGCCAAGATTTTTGAAAACATGGAGAATAGAATACTTACTAATTGACCATTCAGCAAAAAAGAAAAAAGAAACAGACATTTTAGGAAATATACAAAATTCATGAATATGTAGTATAATTATATGTAGAATCATATATATAATATATATATAATATATATATATATATTTTTTTTTTTTTTTTTAAGTTGGGGTTTTACTCTGCTGCCCAAGCTGAAGTGCAGTGACATGATCATTGCTTACGGCAGCCTCAACTTTCTGGGCTCGAGCAATCCTTCTGCTTCAGTTTCCCAAGTAGCTAGGACTATAAGCTTGTGCCACCATGCCAGGTTATTTTTTTTTTTTTTTTAATTTCTGTAGAGAAGAAGGCTCATCATGTTGCCTAAGTCAGTCTTGAACTCCTGGACTCAAGCAATTCTCTCATCTCAGCCTCCCAAAGTGCTAGGAGTATAGGCATGGGTCACTGTACCCAACCTAGCATATATATTACAATTTTAGTAAAATATGGCAAAAATGGAAAAAATCTGAAAGTGTTATAGAATATTAGGTATAGAAATTACAGAAGAGTCATATAGAGATTTTAAGGCAGGTGTTAAACATGTAGAAAAATATTACATCACTAGATCAATATTTACATATTTAGAATGATCCCAATCCTACAAATATGTATGCATATAAACTATATATAATATATAAAATGCCCGCGGGTTTGAGACCTGCCCGGGCAACTTGGCGAGACCTCATCTCTACAATAAATCAAAAAATTAGCCGGGCATGGTAGCGCGTGCCTGTCGTTCCAGCTACTTGGAAGGCTGAGGCGGAAGGATAGCCGGAGCCCAGCAGGTCGAGGTTGCAGTGGCCGGGGGCATGCCACCGCACTCCAGTCTGGGCGACAGAGTGAGACGCCAACTCAAAAAAAAAAGTAAGAAAAAGAAAAATATATATATATTTATATAAAATGTATTTGTGCTAGCCTGAAACATAATTTTTTATTTATACAAAAAAAGCTGCAATGTGGCATCAGCCAAAATTGTAGCATAAGTATATGGGTTCTCTTTAAATGGTATGTTTTGTATTGCTTATATTTTCTAAAAGAAATATGCTATAATATTAGAAAAGGCATCATGGCAGAATAATACCAGTACCAGTACCTTGTAAAATGTTTTGTGTAATTCTTACTCTTTTTTAAGTCACAGAAAAATCTTTGAAAATCTTATAAAATGTTTAGCATTCCCCCCCCAAAATGCATTATAAACAAGTAAGCACCACATTTTTGCATGAATTTACATATCTTATAGATCCACTGCAGCCCATTCAAGGACTCTAGGTGGGGAACACACTATGTATAAGTTCAAAGTAATTCCTCATGCATTATCCCAATAGGCTTCCTTTAAAACTTTGTAGATAGAAATAGCTGCTATTTCTGCCATTTGAAGGATGAGTAAACTATGTCTGAGAGGTTAAGAACACACAGCTGGTAGGGTCAGAATCCACTCAAGTTGCCGTGTCTTAGTGCTATGAGTTTCATGTCGTTAGCACAGCAAATTTATTACACACAAAACAGGATGTTGTCGAATAAACAAAACCAGGACTTGCATCCTGATTCACCCATGAAACTTCAGAGAATTTCCTGGCTGTATCATGACTGGGTTTCATTACCAATTAAGTAGAGATAATAATACTTGCCTACATACTCCCCAGGGTTGTTATGGAGACAAAATGTAGGGGGAGGCACTTGCAGACATAATTTACCTTTATTATTATTATTAATACATAACCGTGTCTATTACGAGTCTATTACAACTCAGGCCAGCACTGGGGTAAGTGTTGATGGGATCTAGGTGGGGGAGGAAAAAGACAAACCATCTTACTAAGAGGCAATTAAAATGTTCCATTCTTGTTCAAAAAGTCTGTTTCCATGTGTAATTAGCAATGTGTTGTGCATCCAACAATGGTTTGTTGTGTATCACATCAGTTCCATCTGTAAAGTTAGTTCCCAGGGAGTTCCCAGCTAGGAAAAATGTTAGCTTTCAAGGGTATCTGTCTAATTTATGTCAATGATTTAATTTTAATGATTGAAATTTGAAGCTAATTTCAAAGTCTGCTTTTTTTTTTTTTTCCGTTGCATTTATCACAGACTTTGAAGCCTACAGGACAATTCAAGCACGTTAAAGGTGAATGAAGTCCCCTCACCCTACCAGAGTACATACTCCTTACTGTCGGATATAAATCACATACCTTGATCTCCCTGAAACTATGCAAAACGTGCGGCAGGCCCTCCATAAAAGTGAGTTGAGTTGAAGAGTGTGAATAAGATGTGGAGCTAGTGCTGTCTGAAGGGCTTTGGCCGCAGTCAGCTGGGTGTCATTTCACCTCAATGAGACTCAGTTTCCTCATCCATAATCTGGGTATCACTAAGCCTGTTTTAACGCGAGAAGTCTCTGTAAACAGCAGTGGACCATGAGAATGGAAGCAATTCATCCTTTTGCATTTAGGACGTTCCTGAGCCAGTTCCTTCCAATATCTCCTTTATCACAAATAGTCTATGACATCACCTAATGTACTTAACAGTCTGCCTCTAAAACTATACTGAAACTCAGGACGGATGCTCTGATTTGGTTTTTGCTGCAGACTGCACTCACCTGTTTAGATACTCTTTGCTCACTCTTCACCAGGGGACAGGCCATCTGGGTCTATTATCTATTTATTTCCTAAGTACCCAACAGAAGGGTAGTTAAAACTAAAAACTTTATGTGCTGATTCCTTCATCCTTAGACACCACCCTTCTACAGTTGCTCTGGAGTGACGGTTATAGAGCCCATAAGTGTGAGATCACTCCAGACTACTCTTCTAACCTCTAAATGGAGTCAGTCCTCAGGGATGGATGGAATTTCACTGCATTTTCCCATTTCATTTGTATAATGAAATCATTGTTTGGCCTTCATTCTGTACTTTTGCCCTTTTCGGTCTTAAGGTGGACCATTCCGGAGCCCCCTCTGATTTCTCTAGGAAAACTAGAAATTTTAAATGGACTCTCATCAAATCTCAACAACTTCTTTTTTTTTTTTTTTTTGCTAAATAATCACACCAAATAAATTCACCCCTTTACAGCAGTATTCATATGCTATATGTTTTCATGCATTTATATACATATAAGAGTACACATACAAAGCTGGTAAAATTCAAACCATCACCTAAAAATCAATCGCTCGCCACCACTAATTGAGTTGTGAGATATTACCCCAAAGTGATCAAATTCAACCCCAATGAATAGTGTTCAACAGAACTTCAGCTTTTGCTGGAATCACCTGGGGTACTTGTTAAAATAGAGATTACTAAGCCTCACTCCAGAACTACCGGTGGTTTATGAAATAAACAGAGATAAAGTTTTGGAAAGTGATTTGTTGATTTGTAGACAAAAATCTTCCAAATGTTAAGTGATGAGCAACAAAACAGAGAGTCATTGAGTAAATTATAGAATATTCACTTAATTTGAAAACCACAGTGATTAGTAAGAACCCCAATTAGACATTAACGTGTGTGTGTATCATGATAAATAAAAAGCCAACATAATAATAAATAGACCAGAGGAGAAAAGCCAGAAATAAATTGGCTTATTTATGAAAATGTAGTTTTAAGCAAAGATTCAAATTTAAATTAGTGTGAAAATAATGTATTCTCCAAGAAACAGTACTGGGTCACCATAGCTACCTAAAGAAGTCATATTCCTCCCTCTTATTATACTAGTATAAATACCTGAAAAATGAGTGAAAATCAAATCATAAAAGAACTAGGAGAAAGCATAGAAAAACATTATAATCTCAGAATGAAAGTCTCTCAATTATAGCATAAAACCCAGAAGACAATTTTTTTTAAATGGACTAATTCAACTGAGTAAAAGCATGTTTTTTATATGCCCTAGCATCAAAAACAAAATCAAAAGAACAGAGTGGGGAAAATATTTACAACTTTTAATGTAAATAGATAATTAATATATAGAATCCTTAATAGTCAGTGTTTTAAAAATTCAATTGAAAATGGGTAAATGACCGAAGAATGTATAAAAGTAAAATATCACTTTTCATCATCTACATAGTTCCTCAACTTTACTTATTCTAAGAAATAGACAACTTAAAACTTCAAGGAGATACTATATTTTACCTATTAGATTAACAAAGATTTTAAAAAAAAATTTTGGTGACATACTATGTTACAGGGAAATGAGCACTGCCGTTCATTGCTGGTGTGAGTGTGCATTGGTAAATCTCTATGGAAGCCAATCAAAATATGCAATACACATACTCTGACCCAGCACTTTCATTTCCCATGAATTTTCATGAAGTTGAGAATTTAAAGTTTCTATACTCCAATTACAAAAAAGGAAAAGAATAATTGTTCTCTGGCCATATTCTCAAGGTACAAACAAGTCAGCAACACAGCCAGTTTTAAAGTTAACAAAACTGATCAGTGAAAAAATCTGCTTTAGTAACACATTTCTGAAAGCTGCCAATCAATAACACCCCCACTTCTGAAAGTTGCCAATCAGTAACAGTCCTCACATCTGAAAGCTGCCAATCAGTAGCAGCCCTCACATCTGAAAGCCATCTACAGGCAGACTCCAACTGCCAAGCTTCCACAGCTAAAGGTCAACCAATCCTTAAACACTCTTGCCTCTCACGGCTTTTTAATTCCTAAACACAATGCTTCCCCAAGCCCTCTCTATAAAATCAACTTTGCTTCGTTTTGACAGAACTGTGTTCTTCAAGCACTGCTATCACTTGTTTAGCAAACAATAAAGTGACATTTGTGCTTTGAATATTTAGTGGAAGCCTTTTCCTTTAGTCCAAACGCTCACACATGAGAGATGACATGTGCATAAAGATGTTCATTAAAGCATTGGTTTAACATAGTAACATATTATAAACAATGTAAACAATCTAAAAGTTCCAGCAAATTAGAAAAACAGAAGCCTCAGATGTGTCCTAAAAAGGGAACTAGTTGCCGGGCTCGGTGGCTCAGCCTGTAATCCCGCGCCTTTGGGAGGCGGAGGTGAGTGGACTGCCTGAGCCCGCGGGTTCGAGACCCGCCTGGGCAAGCGAGACCTCATCTCTACAATAAATCAAAAAATCAGCCGGGCGTGGTAGCGC
>CAUYQG010168485.1:0-37597 GCA_963574415.1 Tarsius wallacei | reverse complement strand
CCCAGCTAATTTTTTGATTTATTGAAGAGATGAGGTCTTGCCAAGTTGCCCAGGCGGGTCTCGAACCCGCGGGCTCAGGCAATCCACTCACCTCAGCCTCCCAAAGGCGCGGGATTACAGGCTGAGCCACCGAGCCCGGCTAAAGTCTTCTATTTTTAAATTAAAAATAATTTTATATCCTAGAATATGTTTTTGCCTTTGTTTTTTAATTTCAGTAGCTTTAGAAGGTACAAGTAGTTTTGGTTACATGGATGCATTGTGTAGTGATAAAGAAGTCAGGGCTTTAAGAGTATCCACCACTCCCACCTGCGTACATTTTAGCTGATAGGTGATTTTTCATTCCTCTGCCCCTTCGAACCTTCCCCATTCTGAGTCTCCAGTGTCCATTACACTGTTCCCTATGTCTTTGCAGATCTTTAGTATAAGTGAGAACATGCTTTAAGGCTGATCATTCTTCTGTATTGTATGTGTTCAAGTTTTTTTCTCTCATCCAGCAATTCCATTCTGCTAGGAACCTCTTAGGTCTTAGGGCTCTGGTTATTTATTTTTTTTTCCTTTGATTATTGGGTTCCCTTGAATACATTATTATTTCCTTTAGCCTAATAATGGATCTCTACAGCCTTTGAGTGGTGACAGGCCCAGGATTCTTTACTCTGTGAGCTTTAAATGCACAGTTGGCAAGCTTATTCACATTTTCTTGAGGCAACAGTATTATTTTTGTTAAAGTTTTCCTTCAGGATGTAAAGCAACTCTGACCATCTTTGGATCTGCTTGGAAGTCCTCCACAAACATCTGCCAGACTTCCTAGGACCACACACATGGGCAGGCACTTACTTTCAAGATCTCTCAGGATGCTGCAAATTTTGACCCCTTGGTCACAGCTCCTCCAGCCCCTGTCAGCTCCAGCAGAGAACAAAAATTGAGAACCTGATTCTTCCTTGTGGAGTTCTAGCATATCTATGGTCTTACACGTTTTCAAAGTTATTTGACCATCAATCTAGTGTTCATCAAAGGGAGGATATAAGAATTGGGAGATGAAGTCATCAGAGCCGTAGTCTCCGGTGACCATTTTTCCAGTTAGTTAAATGGGAGTAATTTGTTTTGTTTCAAAGTTCACCTTTTTCAGAGAACTACAGAATAATGGTCTGCTGTGTACTCTAATTGTGTTAACTTATTTTTCAAATAAGGAGCCTGAGTCAGGAAATTATATTTTATGCTTCTATATATTCAGATTGAATTTATAATCTAAGGGTTGGGAGTAAGAATGGTCATAGATAAGTTGTAAATAGACATTATAAATAGCAAAGAGAGAAGTACAAATTTTGGCTAAAAGAATAAAACGTCAAGAGATTTAATGTTGGGAAATTTTACAAATGAACAAATTAAGCAGGTTTTGATGAGACAGTGGTTTCTTTCTGGATACATTTATTGTGGCCATCACCAAAGGTTTGGAACATGTTTCTAGAAAAATTAGCTTTTTTAAAAATGTCTCCCTTACTATAAAGAAGGCAATAAAATAGTCATTAGGTCAATAAAGTTACTTGACTAAAATGTTAGATTTCATCAGTTGCCAGTCAAAGCAGTAGCTAAATTAGGTAGTAGCTGGCATTAAGCAGAAATCTTAGAAAATCTTTAATAAAATAATCCTCTGTCCATTTATTGAATTCAACTCCTTCTTAATTGAGTCTACTTTACATATATACATTATTATTATAGACTTGCAATGCTTCTCGGTTTCCTCTAAACCCTTTGCCCACTGTTCCTAAATCTTCCTGTTTGCAGCCAATAGGTCTGTTCCTCCTGATTTTCTCGCTTAACACAAAGCATTTGCATGTTGTGCATGCTAAGCTTAGTTGTTCTGAAGTTTTTTTATAATATTACTCACTACAAACTTTTTCAATTGCTAAACCCATTCCTCCTACTAATTTTGAACCAGTCATAATTGACCGGTATTTCTGTTTTATTGTGTACTCCCGTCCAAATTTGACTATTCTACTGCTCTCTACACTTTCCTTACATTGCCCCTCCATTGTTTTGTTTGTGTGTGTGTGGTTTTCTTCCCTTCCCCTGGAGCATTTTCTCTTCCATCTTTTCCTGTTAAAATCTTGCCATCCTTCAAGGTCCATTCTAAAACTTTACTTCATAGGATGTGATGGATGAAACTACAGTTATGCACCGCATAATGATACTTATGGCAATGACAGACCGACCACATGTAGGCCGGTTCCATAAGATCATGCTACTGCATTTCTTCTGTACCTTTTCTGTGTTGAGATATATCTGGGTTCACAAATAGTTAGCATTGTATTACAATTGCCTACAGTATAGCAACAGACTACACAGGTTTATAACCTAGAAGCGATAGATTCTACCATAAAACCTAGGCGTATAGTAGGCTAGGTTTGTGTAAGTACGCTCTATGATATTTGCACAATGATGAAATTGCCTAACAACTCATTTCTCATAATGTGTCTCTATCATTAAGTGACACATGACTGTTGTTTGGTCACAATCCCAGCGGTGCTTCCAGAATGCTAAGTCAGACCTACCCAGGGTGTAGGTGTCAGTGTGCCATCCAGTGCCATGTAAAAGATGCAAAGAATTGCACAGACCTTAAATTAGAAAATATAGTTTATTTAAAGAGTAAACTAGAGAGAGAGAGAGAAAGAGGAGATTCACCTCACCAAGGTAGGGAAGGAGGCCAAAACCAGGAAACATGGCGACAGTGGTAGCTCAGAGAGCACATGGCCACACCAGAATCTAGTAAAATAATGGTGAATGGCTGCTGAGTATGTTGCCTAAGGAAAGATAATGGGGAAATTTGTATTTAAAGTCATCATCATGGGGCACAAAATGAAATAAAGAGGTTAGGAAGCAAGAGATAGTATGATTTTAAATCAGCAAGGAATTTGAAATCTTGAGATGAAGAAGTTGAACATACATGACCTGATATTTGAGTGGACATGAATCTGGATATGGATAGGGAAAGAGAATACTGAGATGACTCAAATCCCCCATTTTCTTTCTGCTGAACCTCACAAGATAAACCATTGTAGAAAGAACTACTAGAATACTGAGTTTTGACATTTCAAAAAATATTTACCTTGAAAGAATTATTAAAAACTGATTTGAGTTTCAGATTAAGGCAACAGTTCAAACACATTCCTTCTCAGGAGATGCAAATCTGAAAGAATGCAGTGTCTTGTGTTATGTTTTATTTCTTTTTAAAAGCTTGGTTTATACTGTATATTGTTATTAATGTTATTTTATAAATACTTTTATATGTTGCTTTAGAGAAATGTTTACATTTTTTAGTTTAGCAAATTTTGAAAGTAGCTTTATACCTTATGAGTATCTGTAATTTATAAAATTAGACACTGGGCTCAAGGAGTATGATGTATTTACTGAGTATATTGTTCCAAAATGGTTTCTTTAAAACTTGTAAGGCAATATATAGATATAATCTTTGTTAAGTCTCTGAGACAAAAACAGTAAAAGCAGTAAAAGCTAGGCTTTGGTATGTGCAGAGAAAATAGTCATAGACAAATCTTTTTTATGTCTACACTCCCCAGACAACATAAAGTATAGAAGCTGTCATTCTTTTACCTTTCCTCCCAAGATAGGTACTCCTCTGCTCCCATTACCTCTCTCTATGTTCACTGGCCATGTATGTACTGCTGTACCTCTGAGCTTTGGTTTCCATGCATCCGTGGCATGGTGGGCCCCAGTATATCCTGGTTACCTTGCAACCTTTAAGGTCAAGCTGCAGCACAATGATAATGGCAGAATGAATGATTGTGACAGAACTTAAATGTTAGAATTGCAAAACTAAGTCCATCACCCAAATTTTCAAATAATAAATATTGTTGTTGCTGTGAAAATAATTACACTGAGGCTACTAGACTCTCAGTGCTAGAGAGGCCCTAAAGATGATCTAGTTTAACACTTTGATTGAATAGTGGAGAAAACTGAGACTCAGAGACATTAAAGAACTTGTCCAGGTTCAAAATATTGGTAGCAGACTGGAACCCAGATTCTTTTTCCCATTTCAGTGCTATTTTTACCACATCATATTGGACTTGTGACTTAAGTATCACCTTAAAAGCATTTTATTTGTCCATGAATAATGACAATGGATTTTTTCTTTGAATTTTAGAAAAAATAACACATTTTTAATGTAACTAAATCGAAAGCACCAAATGCTACCAATAATTTCAGTATTGATTGAAAACCAGATAAAATAATGTTGTGTTATACATTAACTTGTACATTTTATCTGTTGATAAAAGCAGATAAAATAATGTTGTGTTGCACATTAACTTTAAATATTTTAACCACTTTTTGGGGGTAAGTTTAATTGCATTTTGGCATCTCATGTAAAGGTAGTTAATATGTCACAATTCCCCTATTTAGTTAATCTCTTTAGGGAATTACTCAAATCCTTTTTTTTCTATTCTACAAAATAAGAGAGGTGATCTAGAATGATAGCTTAAAATTCTTCTAGTTCTATATTTATCTGAATCAGAGCATTCTAAAACTGGATTATTAAAATGCTGTGTCATGCAAAGTACTTTTGTTCTAATACATTTTGAGGTAAGTAGGATGTATAAAACACCTCTAACATATGAAAATCTGTTGAAATGTCTTAAATGCTTTGAACTTTATTTTGGGTAAAGCATTTTAAATTGACAAATTTAAAAGTATAATCAGAATTAATTATAAAATAATTTTTATAACATCATATTAGATGCATATATTTATGAAATATCCTTGAGATTGCTGTAGGTTTTGGAAAACCTGTTCAAAGTAGAGTTTCAACCTGTATAGTCAAATAGAGTAAGGAAATAGCACTTTGCTATTAGGGTTTCTTGAATATCTGAGCAAGATCTTAGATCCTGACAATTGGAGATCTTCCTGCTAATAGGCTATCTTACTTGCTTAACTTGATTAACTCCCAATGAAGTCTACCACAGACAAGTCTTCCTTCCTTCCTTCCTTCCTTCCTTTTTATTTGAGTCGAGGTCTCACTCTGTCACACAGTCTGGAGTGCAGTGGCATGATCATGGCTCACCACAGCCTCAAACTCCTGGGCTCAAGTGATCCTCCCACCTCAGCCTCCCAAAGTGCTAGGATTACAGGTGTGACCCACCATGCCTAGCCTTCATTCTTTTTTTTTTCTTTTTTGTTGGAGTCTCACTCTGTCGCCCAGACTGGAGTGCAGTGGCATGCTCCCAGCCACCACAGCCTCAACCTTCTGGGCTCCGGCGATCCTTCCGCCTCAGCCTTCCAAGTAGCTGGAACTACAGGCGCATGCTACCACGCCCGGCTAGTTTTTGATTTATTGTAGAGACGAGGTCTCGCCAAGTTGCCCAGGCGGGTCTCGAACCTGTGGGCTCAGGCAATCCTCTCACCTCGGCCTCCCAAAGTGCTGGGATTACAGGCTGAGCCACCAAGCCTGGCCATTCATTCTTAATATGGATAAATATCCAACAATTCACTTCAACAGCCATCTAATAATTTAAGTAAAGCCTTCAACATAAAAAAAAAATAGCACAATGGAATTTGGAGGAAACAGACAATGAAAGACACCCAAAAATTAAAATGCAAAATAAAAATGCATGCACACACTAGAGAAACACAGATTATATTTAATATTCTCAGAGTTAAGAGAAAATATTAAGATGCTGTTTAATTTTTTAAATTATCAAAATGCAGAGCTTTGAGATAAAATAATATGATATAAATAAAAAATCAAATTAGAAACTTAAATAGGCTGGAAGAAGAATTATGGAGAATTCCTAAAAAATACAAAAACGCAAAGGGATATAAAGGCAGAAAAACCATGAGACTCCAGGCTTAGTTCGGAAAATCCATCATATTGCGAATAGGAGTCCTCCCATAAAGAACAAAAAAAGTTGAGTGGATGAGAAGTGATCAAAGAAAGAATTTTTTTTTTTTTTTTTTGAGTCGGAGTCTCACTTCGTCGCCCAGACTGGAGTGCAGTGGCCGCTCCCGGCCACCGCAGCCTCGACCTGCTGGGCTCCGGCGATCCTTCTGCCTCAGCCATCTGAGTAGCTGGAATTACAGGCGTGCGCTACCACGCCAGGCTAATTTTTTTGATTTATTGTAGAGATGAGGTTTCGCCTGCCCAGGTGGGTCTCGAACCCGCGGGCTCAGGCAATCCACTCACCTCAGCCTCCCAAAGGCACGGGATTACAGGCTGAGCCACCGAGCCCGGCTAGAAAGAATATTTTTAAGTTTCTCAGAACTTAAGGATATATGTCTCCAACACTGACAAAAATTCACTGGAATATCTAGTGCAACAAATGAAAAATATTCAGAGTAAGGAAAATTATCACAAAATTTCAGCATACCAGGAATGAAAAAAAGATTCTAAGGAACTTCGCAAAGTCAAGTAATGAGGATAGTTCACATTGGAAAGATTAGAATGGCACTGAACTTCTCAAATTGTTCAAATTGTGGAGTAATTTCTTCAAAATTGTAAGGGAAACAATTAAATTACATAAAATTCTATAACTAGCCAAATCAAGTGTGAAGATAAAATAGAGATAATATTCACCCCCACCCAAAAAAAACACTTTCCAGAAACTGTTTCATAGGAAATCACTGGAGAATGTGATTCATCTAGATGATATAGTCAGTCAAGAAAGAGAAAGACATAGACAATTGAAAGTAAGATCCCATCCAGGAGGGAGGCAAATAAATGCGCCAGCATAACCGCTGTTTGGCAAACCAGGAGAGAAATCAGGTTCAGACTGTATCCTAAAAACAGACCCTTCAGAGTGGAATTTTCCAAAAAACAAAGAAATTGATGTATTTGAACATATAGAAAAAAATGCTGATATGCAGGTAGCAGTGATATTGAAAGAATACCTGAAAAGTACACTAAAAACTTGGTGAGTTAAAAAAAATTATGCAATTAGTAACTCCAGGAGAAAAATTAGTTATGGTTCTAGTTCGCTTCTTGGCCTACAATATATATAAGTTGTGGTAATGTAGACATTCATTTAACCCAAAATTGTAAACGTTATTTGGCATCAGAGCTGGGTAGGGATGTGAGGTAGGGATACAGAAGAGCTGGTTCTTCATATTCTTCATACATGAAGGGGAGGCAACAAATAGTGTTTGAAATTGTTCAATGAAGAAATAGAATTACAGTAAATCCTCATTTACCATCATCAGTAATTCCTTGGTAACTATGACTTTAAATAAAACAACAACCTACAGCAGGTCCTCGAATAATGTTTCCATTGCTTTTATATGTGGTTTAAATATGTTCAAAATCACAATTCCAAGAATTCATTGACGATGTTAAGTGAGGACTTACGGTATACGAATATCATTTAAAATTATAGAGGGTAATCACAGCTAGGAAAAAAAGCTAGAAGGGTTGAGTACAGTTGTCTCTGGGAGCATAAAGAGAGTAGAGAGACATGTGGCAGAAGAATGCTGGTTTTTTTTTTTCTTTTAATATTTACTCCATAAACTATATGCATTGTATTATTTTAATAAAAATTAAATTAAATTAAAAAATACAATGTACCACCTTTTGTGATGAAAGTAAGATTTAATTATGTATTAACATGACATTTTGCAGAACATTTTAAGTTGTTTTATAAACACTTTAGTGAATGCCTGTTTTATCTAGGTTATCTAATTTTTATTGACCTACAGTTGTTTTATAGACAGCTCTTAATATTATTGTAGATATTTTATACATGTTGAGTCTGTTTTTTCTTGCTACTTTGCCTTTGACATTTTAATTTCATGTATTTGGGGTGTATGCCTTCGAGTTTATACTACTTGAGCATGTTGAGTTTTTGGATGCTCAGACTCATGGTCATTTTTCAATTATATTTGGGAATTTTTTAGCCATTATTTCTTGAAAATCTTATTTCTGCCCCTTTATAACTCTCTTCTCTTCTTTTGGGATTCCCCATTATACACTGTTGGGATGCTGGATGGTGTCCCACAAGTATCTAAGTCTCTTGATTTTTTAATTCTTTTTGCTTTTTGTTTCTCATACAGGGTAATCTCAATTGTCATGAAGTTCACTGATTCTTCTGCCAACTCAAATGAGCTGTTCAGATCTTCTAGTAAGTTTTTTCATTTCAATTATGACACTTTTCAACTTGGCAGTTTCTATTGGTTTGTTTTTTAAAAATTCTATTTACTGTAATTCTCTATTTGGTGAGACATTCATTATTGGCACACTTTCCTTTAATTCTTGGACTTTTTTTTTTAGTTCTTTGAATAAATACATTATAGGTGATTTGAGATACTTGTTAATAAGTCTAACATATGGGTTTACACAGGGACAGTTTTGATTGACTGCTACTGTCCTGTTTACATTGTTGAAACTGAATTTTTTGGAAATAATATAATTGTCAACTCTAGAAATCATATACTTCCCTCCTCTGGGTTTGTTGTTGTTGCTTTTTTTTTTTTTTTTAGTGATTTTTCCTTAAAGTGTGTATTCTTTGTTGTGTTGTTGTGTGTGGAGACTAAAATCTGCTCTCCTGCTTTCATGGTCAGCTAACAATTGATGAGAGTTTAAACCAATAGGTCACCTTGCCTTTTCTAAGGGACTCTGTGTGTGTGTTAGGGCATGACTTCCATGGTCCAGCAGATAGTTTACGACTCTACTCCAGCCTTAGCCTTTGCTTTCTGCTTTACAGAGCCCCAAGATCAGAGAGAGGTAAGAGCTGTGAGAGCTTTCTCAGGTCTTTCATGGTCACTGTGCATGGTTCTCTAGATACCCAGAAATATGTTAGAGCTTTTTGTAGATCCCTATGGATTCCCCAATTTTTTTCCTTTAATTTTTTTGGTCAGTCTCTTGTTAGCTTCAACTGTTAAAGCCACCTGTAACACCTTCATTGCTAAACAATTGCCACTGATTATTTTTGGCAAATGCTCTGGAGACATAAGACTGGTTGCATATAGACAGTTCTGAGTCTGCAGAAATGAAAACAAGCCCTGAAAATTGAAATTCATGAGCTTCCAAATAGGTCAAATAGTGCCAATTCTCTGAGGATGGACATCTGAGAACTCTTAAAACTGTTCCCAAATGTAGAACCGGTAAAACTGTTCTTACCCCTCAGTGACCACTAACCTGCTAGTTTACATAACTACAATAGTAGTGAAGTTCTTGACTTTTAAGCCTACTCTAGAATGAGAGAGGGGGATGGGATTAGTGCAATTTCAAATACCTCAAGATTCATTCTTCTTTCTGAGATTCAGCCACTTTTCTTGAATAAGCATTTTGGATTGTTGCAAGCCTTTAGTTACCTTCCAGAGTTCTTAAAAAGGTGATTTTGACAATTTTTGCCAATATTATCACCTCAGAGTTTCTGAGTCAGTAAGTCTACTTTGGGGCCTGAAAATCAACATTTCTGATCAATTCCAAGGGTGGTGTTGATGCTGCTGGCCTGGGCGCCACACTTTAAAAACTATTGCAGTAAATATGTGTAAAGATGTGGGGGTACAATTTAGGATTAGGTACATAAGTGGTCATCATACAGGTAAAGTTTGGGTCTCCCTTTGGTCCCCACTACACCTGGTTTGAAATTAGATACCTTTATTGATGTTATGTGCTCCCCCTCTCCTCTGGCAGTGTTCTGCTACTGCTGATCCCTTTCTTACAGTATTTTGGTAAATGTTCAGGGTCATTTATGAGTGAGAACATGTGGTACTCAGTTCTTTGTTTCTGTGATAGATCACTGAGTATTATAGACTCAAAATCCATCCAAGTTGCTGTGAAGTCCATAATTTTGTTCTTTATGGTTGCTGATTCTAATTATTTTTAAACTTTATTCTTCTGCAGTTTATCATTTTGTTGCTATTGTAATAAAAGTTAGTTTATGATTATTATTTAATGTCAGAAATAACCTCCCTTTATTTTGCAATTTGTGAATTATTGCTTTTAGTATGTATGGTTAAACCGGGCACGGTGGCTCAAGCCTGTAATCCCAGCACTTTGGGAGGCAGAGGCGAGAGGATTGCCTGAGCTCAGGATTTCGAGACCAGCCTGAGCAACATGGCAAGACCTCGTCTCTACAATAAATCAAAAAATTAACCAGGCATGGTGGCACATGCCTGTGGTTCCAGCTACTCGGAAGACTGAGTCCAGCAGGTTGAGACTGCAGTGGACGTGAATGTGCCACTGCACTCCAGCCTGGGTGACAGAATGAGACTCTGACTCACAAAAACAAACAAAAAGCCCAACAAATATGTATGGTTAGCAATTCCTTTTTGTTTGACCTATTTCAATTGTAGTGGAACAATATTATTACCCTCTGGAAAACTGGAAAAAAAAGTTGACAATTGAAAGAGGAAGGTGAGCTATGATAAGATGGTAATACCAAAGCTTTTCCTACTCATGACTTTAAAATGTTTCTCTCTTGTATTTCTACTGCTGGAGAAATTAGTTGGGATAATTAGCTCTTAAATACAGTAAAATCTCTGAAAAGTATAGTTTTCCCCACTTAAGATGAATTACTAATATTTTGATGCTTTTCCTTTAAACAGCATGAGTCTTGATTGTATATGTTAAAGTAAGTACCTTTCAGGACCATAGCAGTATACTACTATATATTATGACTTAGGTTAAGGATATCTGAAGGTTAATTTTCATGACCTACAAGAAAATTTTTAAAAATTCAGTCTAAATTTTTCAGCAAAATAATATAATTCATTTTAGTATTTCCAATTTAGCCCAATATCTCCTTCCTTCCTCTTTTATCACTAAAAAAAGGAATAAAGAAAAAAAAGAATGACACATCTCCATTCCCTTCTTTAATAGTAGGATTACATTATGCTTTAATTAAGAGATTTTCTTCTTTACTACAGTATGCAGAGTAATGGCTCCCCAAAGATGGCCAACTCCTTGTCTTAAAAGCTGTGAGTGTATTCTCTTACATGGCAAAGGGGAATTAAAGTTGTTAATCAGCTAGTCTTAGAAATAGGAAGGTAAGCCTGAATTGTTTAGGTGAGCCCAAGGTAATCAATCTCAGGGGTCTGTAAAAGCAGAAGAGGGAGGCAGCAGAAGAGGTAAGTCCACATGAGGACTCCCTTTGAAAATAAAGGAAGGAAACCATGAGCCAAGACATGTAAGTGACCTCTAGAAGCAGGAAAAGGCAAGAAAACTGATTCTCCTCATAGCCTCCAGAAAGGAATGGAGCCCTGCCAACATTCTGACTTTAGCCCAATGAGACCTATGCTGGACATCTAAACTACATGACAATAAGATAATAAATTGTGTTGCTTTAAGACATTAAGCTTGTGGTAATTTGATGTGGCACCAAGTTGAAAATTAGTATAGTTTTGAAATAATCAGCACTCACAATATTGAAGTTTCTGTGTTAGTAAGCATTTAACAAGCCGGTAAAGTTATGCTTAATATGCTGCATGCTTTCTCTTTTCCAAATTTTTAGACTTTGCTCAAATTCTAAAAGATTAACTTATTTAGTCAACATAAATTTTCTGGAAATGTAGTATCTCAGAGTTTATTTAGAGAAATGAACTTTTCTATCTGTAGTTAACTTATCTAGACTATCTGTCAATTGACTAAGGGCCTCATTAGAAAATTTAGCGTGAAAAGCCACTTAGAGTAAAAATGTGAGCTTTGGAGTTGGCCCAGAGACTTAGAACTTCTGCTAGGACTGGTTGTATGACAGTGGATAAGCTATTTAGCTTCTCTATGCCTTTTTTTCCTTAATATAATTGAAATCATAAGGAGATGGTGAGAATTAACTGAGCTGATGTATGTATAGGACCCATGGGCTGAAAAATTGTAAAATGAAGACATGGATACTTTAAAAATATATATCCTATTCCTTTCATAAAAGCAGAAGCACTGGAGAACTCAGGAGTTCCCAAAGGCATAAATATAGCAATTGAATTTTTTACTTTTACTTTTTAAGCGCAAGATTTTTTTTAAAAAAACTTTTTTTATAGATCTTTAAAATAAATGGGCATAGGTTCTTAAAGTGAGAAGCTTTTCATGCCAGAAAAATTAACTTATATGGAATTTATATTAAGAGTGTTAAATGAACAAAATATTTTAAGGTATATTTTTATTATAACTCAAACCTTAACTTTCTCACTTGTTAGCCATCTAAACAGCTACTATGCACTAACCTCTTTGAGGCCAAATTTATTCCTGAAGATTTAGATATTAAAATAGCTACCTGGCAGTGTGATTGGGAGGATTAGAGACATGGTATATTTTAATCATCAAGCACTTGGTGTAGTATTTACGTAGGTGCTCAATAAGTGGTGGTTATTCTTGTGTTTATCTTATTTTATGCTCTTTAAAACTGCATTGCCTAAAGTCAGTAGTGACCTAATTATGAGACCCTCTGTGTCTTCCTCTTCCTTTGTTTTAATTTCTATTACATTTGATACTACTGAACATCTTGTAATTCTCTATTTTTCCTTTCCTAGTGTTCTTTCTACCTTTTTGATTGTTCCCTTTAGACTTCTTCACTTGGTCTTCTTCCTTTGCCCATTTCTAAACTATCTGGTGTTTCCCAATTTCTATGGGCTTGGTAAGTTATTTTTTCTCCTACGCATTGTCTCTGGGTATGATGCCAGCTGACACGTTTCCCCTGAACACCAGTTAGATGCCCCAGAGACATCCTCCAATTGAGCATATCTTTAAATGGACTTATGATCATCTTCTACACTTATTTTTCTTTCTGTATACCCGTATCAACATTATTCATTTCTTCACGCAATCATCAATTAATTATTTGATTTAACAAATATTTACTGAGTGTCTACGAGGTTCTAGGCCCTGAGGATACATTTAGTGAAGTAGCAAACAAATCTTTACCTTTCAGGAAATTTATATTTCTAGTGAAAGAAACAAAGGAAATAAATAAAATATGCTGTATGCCTGATATTGATAATTAAGCAGGGAAGATTGCTAAGCCAAGTTAGGGATAAGGGTTGCAGTTCTAAGTAGAATGCTTGATGAACTCATCACTGAAAAGCTACCGTTTGATCAAAGATTTGAGGAGGTGATAGAGAAAGCCTTTTGAAAATCTGGGGGAAGATTGATCCAGGATGAGGAAACAGCATCTACACAGTATGAGGCAGGAGTGTATCTGTCACTTTGCAGAAACAGTGAGGTGGCCATTGAGTGTGGCTTGTGCAAGTAGGAGAGCAGTAGAGGAGAGACCGGTAATTGGAAACATGACTTTGTTGGTCCTGTCTACCCATTTTCTTTAAAATTGTGAACTTAACCTCTATCACTCTTCTCCTTTTTCTTCCTCCACTAACATGTATTAAGTCATCACATTTTGATTCTGTCCAACTCCTATATTACTCTCCTGCCTATCCTCTTCATTCTTAAAACATTTGCCTTAGTTTAGGCCTTTATGAATGGTCAGCCCGCTGGTCTGCTGCCAGCCTCACACACCATATTCAGCACTCATTCAAAAGATATTTACTGAACACTGTCTGTGTTCCAGGCCCTGTGCTAGCCATTGTGAATATAATAGTCATTGAACTCAAAATGACCATTGCCCTTATAAAACCCATAGTAACTGGAGAAAGCATCAAATAGGAAGTCAGTGACATGACAGTGTAATAAACACTTTGAGAACAAGCAGTCTTAGTAGCACATGGTGGGGTGGGGATGGGGGGCCGAGTAGCTCTGATTTTTTAGTGTTAGTGCAAGCTCTCCGGAGGAAATTATAGTCCAGCTGTTATAGTAAAGGTAAGTGGGAGTTAACCCCTCAAAGAGAAAAGAGTGTCCAAACAAAGGGACCACTTGTGCAAATGCCCAGAAGGCAGTTTAGTATTACCACACAGAGGACAGAGGAAAGCGGCTCAGAATCAGGCTGAACAGATACAAAGGAGCCAGATCATGCATGACATCTTCAGGCCCTATTAAAGTGTTTGGTTAATCCATTTGTCACCAAAATGACCATTTTGAAATGTGAAGTATTCATTTACCTCCCATAAAACCCACCAATGATTCTCTGTTGACTAAAGGTTAAGCACACAACATGCTCTCATTTGGCTTTTGCCTCTTCTGCATTAGGTCCCACAGCCCTGGTCTTACCTTTATACAGTAACAGTGCAGAATACCCCCCATAAGAGAGACTTTAAGTCTCTAGGGCACAGCAGATTCTGAGAATGTACTTTGGGCCTTGCCAATCTCATGAGTTCATATTTGACTTTCAAAATTAATCTCAGAGTTTTATCCCCGGTAAGAATCTTTCCCTAAAACTTCAAATAGAGTTAATCATTTCCGCTTCTGTGCTACCACCCACTTCTGTGTGATCTTTTCGTTGCAGTTATCATAATTTAGAAAGTTATCATATTTTTGTATTTAACTTCTCCACTAATGTGAGCTCTTTGAGGGTCTGTGGATTTTTTTTTTCTTTGAGTTGGGGTCTTCTCACTCTGTCACCCAGGTAATAGTGCAGTAGCATGGGTACTGCTCACTGCAGCCTTGGATTCCTGGGCTCAAGCAATCCTTTCACCTCAGCCTCTCGAGTAACTGAAACTATAGACACACACTGCCATGTCCAGCTAGTATTTTTGTTGAGAAAAGATATGTTGCCTAGACTGGTCTTGAACTCCTGGGCTTGAGTGGTCCTCCTGCCTCAGCCTCCCAAATTGCTGGGATTACAGGTGTGAGCCACCACACTCAGCTTTTTTGTTGTTAGTCTGTCACTTAGCTAAATCCAATGAGTAATTACTTTAATTAATATAAAGGAAGGCTTGGTTAATTTTAACTGAAAAGCAATGAGAATTATTTATGGGAAAAAATGTAAGTTTATAGCTTATTATATCACAAGGTTGTGACAGGGCTCAGCACACTTATTGTTATATATTGAATGACAATCAACTGTATTTTAATGTAAACTTCATGGGGACAGAAAGCTTTTCTAGCTTATTTACTGCTATGTTTCCACAGCTAGCATAGTTCCTGGTGCAGAGAAGGTATTCATCCCTATCGTACTTGACACATTATTATTGTTTTTATTATTTTTTAGAATTCTTTCCTTTTAGTCACATAAAGTGATGTAATCACCATTAAATATTTAAATAATTTTGTAAGTTAATATTATTTGAATCAAAATTTTGTTCATTTTTGTTTTGCTATAATCCTTAAAATTTCCATTTTTGGTTACTCTTTTTTTTTTTTTTGAATTGGAGTCTCACTCTGTCACCCAGACTGGACAGACTGGAGTGCAGTGGCCGCTCCTGGCCACCACAGCCTCGACCTGCTGGGCTCCAGCGATCCTTCCGCCTCAGCCTTCCGAGTAGCCGGAATTACAGGCACACGCTACCATACCCGGCTGATTTTTGTAGAGATGAGGTCTAGCCAAGTAGCCCAGGCGGGTCTCGAACCCGCGGGCTCAGGCAATCCACTCACCGCAGCCTCCCAAGGCGCGGGATTATAGGCTGAGCCACCCAGCCCGGCTTGGTTATTCTTTTTTAAAAGCATAATGTTTTATTATACACAATTGAACGGTTTCACCAAAATGAGTATTTAAGCCCCTAACAGAATGAAACTGGATTTCTGCACTTCAGAGTCTCCAGAGCAGTGTCTCTCATCCAGCCCAAGCTCAGGTGTCCTTTACATAGCAGCTGCAAAGCATCCACCATAAAAACTACTATAGATGCCTCATAGAATAATATCTCAGAATTATCTAATCACTGTGAACAGTTCTGAAAAGAAGAAACAGAGAGCTGAAACCTTATTAAATCACTGAAATTGAAGAAAGATACAATTTTTTAAAAACCTTTCTCACTGTCAAAGGTTTTTATTTTTTAATAATAATAATACACATAGAAATAAGTGTGCTATGAAAAGGGCTCTCTCAGATGCCACTAGTAAGTGTAAATTGGTTTAACTTTTTTTTTTGAAAGACAGTTTAGCAATATACTAAAAACATTTTAAATGTTCATACCTGTTAATACGTCAAAAATATTCATCTTGATGGAAATGTTTTAGAACTAGATAGAGATAGTAATGGCACAACACTGTGAATATACTAAATGCCACTGAATTGTTCACTTTAAAATAGTTAATTTTAGTTGAGCATGGTGGCTTATGCCTATGTAATTCCAGCACTTTGGAAGGCTGAGGCGGGAGGGTTGCTTGAGGCCACGAGTTTGAGACCAACCTGGGCAACAAAGCGAGACCTTTGCTTTTCAAAAAAACCCAGAACAATTAGTCAGGCATGGTGGCACAGGCCTGTAGTCCCAGCTACTCAGGAGACTGAGGCACGAGGATTACTTGATCCCAGAAGGTCGAGGCTGTGGTGACCGTGATTGTGCCACTGCACTCCATCCTGAGTGACAGAGTGAGCCTATCTCAAAAAAAAAAAAAAAGGTTGATTTTATGTTATATGAATTTCACATCAAATTATTTTTTAAATAATTAGTTTAAGGAAATAATTCGCAAAAATTAATTAATAAGGATGATTAGTTCAGCATTATTTAGAAAAGCAAACATTGTAAGCACCATAAATTTTTAATAGAATGGGAGTGATTTATATGATCCATCCATATGCTAGAATACTGTACAACTATTGAAAATAATCTTTTAAGGGACTTTTAATGGTACAGGGAAATGTCAAGAGATGTCATATGAAAAATGTTGAATACAAAGTTATACAGCATACATTAAAGAAGGCTAGAAGAAAATTTTAAGTATTTCTTGAGCTCCTCGAAGCACATGAAGCCCTTGTCCCAGGGGTTTAAATGGCAAGTTTTCCATTAGTCTCTGTGTTAATACTTTCAGTTACTAGGGCTTTCATTTTGTCAGTGATCTGTTTGTTGTATCCAGAGACTTAATCTTCATAATACAGACAGCCAAGGCAGGAGAAAATGTTACTACCAAAACAAACTGGGAGGTTATACTTGACAGTTTATACTGTCATTTAGCTATAAATGGATCAAACAGAATTTTTTTTTAATTTTTAATTTTAAAGATGTAGGGTACAACTAAGGGTTAGGTACACAAATGTCCATTATGCAGGTACCCTTATTGATGAGGTGTGCCTCCCTCCCCCAGCAGATTGTTAAACAGGATTTGAAGGCTAGTTTGGGGCATCAAATTTGTTGAATATTTACCATGTGTCAAACCATATACTAGATACTTCCATATCCATCATTTCTTGTAATTTTCACAGTATCATTGTAAGTAAAAACTGCTTTTAATCCCATTTTAAAAATGAAAATGCGAAAAGAGCCAGTGATTTGCTCTGGGTTACACAGGTATTAATTGAAACTCAAACACTAGTATTCTGTTTTCAAATCCATGTTTTTACTCCTATACCACATAGCTGTTATTCCTCTGTGACACACTGGACATCACAACACAAAGCCTCAAATACAAATAGTCCTCACTTTACAAGTAAGTTGTGTTCTAACTGTATATGTAAATTAGAAGTATACATATATTTGATTTTTCTCATGGGTATAGCATTATACTCATTAAGATTCAACCCCCAGGTGTATTTCATGGGTATGAATTGGCAAATACTCAAAACTCATAATGCTACTCCCATGACAATTGCTAATATTTATTCAAGCTTTCCATGTGCCAGGCACTGTTCTAAATTTTCATTGTAGTAACTCTTTTAATCCTCCCAACAACTCTAGCAAATATGAGTATTACTCTGTTTTCATATGAGGCAACTGAAATATAAGGTCACATAGATCATTAGTACCAAAGCCAAGATTTGAGTCTAGGCAGTCTGAGCTTGTACTGGCTTTAGTATCCTTCTTAACATGGTGTTTCAGGCAGCTACTATGGAGCAATTAAAATTTGACTAAGAAGAAATCAATTTAAGATTTGTCTGTATTTTTAAAGTGCCTGGTGCACATAGTCTCTCAACCCTGGATGCACATCAAAAACAGTTGTGGGGTTTTTTAGACATGTAGAACCCAAACCTAACTGTAGAAATCTGTTAAGATGCTCCACAGATTATTTTGGGTATATTATATAAGGAAGTTATGAAAATTTACAAATGTACACTGAAATTCTAGTAAAAAATTTGAGTAGTATAACCATTACATGCTGTAGAGAGCAACCATAGCTCTTGGAATCAGGTGAGAAAGCTTCCTAGAGGAGATGGCATTTTCCGCAGTAATGTGAAACAGGACAGGAAGCTGTTGAGCAGGATTGTTTCAAGGCATGGGATGTATTGTAGGAGATCTCTTTGAGTAGGATAAACAGATGAGGTTAGTGTGTTTTTTATTGAAAATTATAATTAGGAGTGAATTTGCATCTAAGTCCTCAGTAATGGATTTTAAATCTTAGTCTACCAAAATGTAGTTTGCTTTAAGAATAACAAAAGAATTATTAATCCCTCCCTCCTTTTAGCTTGCATTACTTTTATTTTATTAACACGTGGGATACAATTTTCAGGATTAGGTATACAAGTGATCATCGTATAGGTAAAGTCTGGGCCTCCCTTTGGTCCCCATTTTGCCTGGTTTGAGATCAGGTACCCCTACTGATGTTGGGTCCTCCTTCCCTCCCCCTGCCCCCCAGCATATCCTGCTACTGCTAATCCCTTTTTTATAGTATTATGGTAAATGTTCGGGGTCCACTTATGAGTGAGAACATGTTCTTTGTTTCTGTGATAGATAACGAGTATGATAGACTCTAAATCCATCCAAGTTGCTGCGAAGTCCATATGTTTGTCCTTCTTTATGACAAGCCCCCTGTCTGTGTGACACCCCACTGTAGAGTCCAGCAGACTGTGACCCTACAGTGGGGCCCACCCAGTTTCTTCCTCCTGGAGCTGCTTACCTTGTTCTGTTATCCTCTGCGCTTCCTAAAGCTGACAGTTAGATCTAAGGCGTGGCAGATTCAAGTTCAAAATTTTTGGCTAGACAGTGTGTAAGCTTCATAGGCTGTCGCATCAGGAGGCACACGCGGTCTAGCTAAGCTGCCATAACTGATGTTAATGTTGTCCCAGATTAGGGTGGTGACTCCGATCCCTCCACCCTCCACTGACATTTTTCCTCTTTCAACCAGAAAGCAATCCTGTATAAATATCACTGTAGCAATGTCCCACATAAGTGACACTATATAAATGTCACTATATGAATGTCCTATATAAATGACACCATACAAATATCCTTCTCCCCCTCACCTTCATCATTTTTTTGGAACATCATTTGATAACACTTGCTGTGCCGATGATTTTATTAGTAAATCAAATACATCTCAACCATTCTCAGACCTTCCTGTTCAGGGCCAATCCTTGCCCCTCCCTCTCTTCCAAAATGAGGGAACCCAGGAAGATTCCACACCCCTTCACTTTGGTCTCTCAGTAAATGACCAAATCCTAAACTGAGCGAAGTCAGCCGGAAGACCAGGGAAAGGAAGTGTGAGCGCCCCCCCCCCCCAGGTGGCATCAGCCATAGCAGGACAGGCTGGGTGGGCCACAAATGGATGACATTTCCACAGGGTGAGAAAGTCCCATGGAGGGAAGTGCTACCCGTCAGCATATCTTACCCAGGTCACTGGCTCTCCTCCGTTGCTTGGAGGGTAACACAGAATCCAGGGGAGGGAGGCCCAGTTTAATGAGTTTGAGGTTCTGATGTTGCCCAGTTCCTCACAGGCGCAGCACGGAGGCCTTCTGAAGCAGCTGCCTCGGGGGACTTTGGGTGCCTAGACTCTTCAGGGCTCCAGCCACACAGGGTGTCTGAGGACAGTGGGGGCATCTGAGGAGGAGCTGGGAGGTGGCCCTCCTTGGCCAGTGTTACATTTCTGAGGATTCACACGCCCTGGTGTCCGGGACTGATATGTGCTTGCCTCCCCTCCCCGCAGTGTGCGAGAGCTTCCGCTGCCCCCAGGTGCAGTGTGGCATGGGCACAGCCCTGGTAGAGGTGTGGAGCCCGGACCGCTGCTGCCCCTATAAGTCCTGCGGTAAGTCCCTGGTCAGCATACTCTCCCCCCGGGAGCTCCAGGGCCCCTTCCGAGGAGGGGGAGCCCAGCCCACCGCTGTCCACTTTACTCAGATCTGACCCCTCCAGAGTCTCTAGGGGGAAGCCACCAGGATCGCCTTCCTGCACCCCACCCCCCACCTCTCTTTCCTTCCAGGATAAAAGAAAGCAAGTTCCTTATTCCAAAAAGATTTTCCATCTTACAAAGTCTTTCTTACAATTGCCTTTCACAAAAGCATACTTTTTGTTAAAATTCACTTCACATCCAAATTTTGGGAGGCAGGTGGGAGTGCCAGTGACCAATAATGAAAACCAGCGAGCTTTAGATTAAAATGAGATTTTAAAAAGCCAAGAAGCTCTATTCGGCATCTGGATTTTTTGCTTGTCTTTTTTCCAGGCCCCACTAGAATGCAGACTTCATGAGGGCAGGGATTTTTGACCATTGGTTTGTTCCCAGAGCACAGAAAAAGAACCCAGCACGTAGTCAATGCTTAGAATGATTTGTTGCATGAATGAGTGCCTGGGAAGCGTGTTCACGGCCAACTGTCCCGGAGCTCCGTCTCTGGACGCAGCCCTCACTGGTGTAGCCCTCAAATTCGTCAGAGCTTAGACCTGCTCACGGGCAAAGGCTGGAACATATATCTGGGAAACGCAGGTGGTCAGAAGTTCCATTTTTGCCATGTATATTCCTGGAGAGGTTCCACCTCTCCTCTAGACGGGGCTTTGGGCACGGGAGGGAGGGATGGATCCAGGTGACAAAAAGAAACTTGTGATGGTCTGTCTACCTATTTATCTTCATCCCACTCCTGATGAGGAGCTAGGCATTCAAGACCCATCACTGCCCACCTGCCAATCAGAGGAGCTGTGCTCACCCCCGCCATACACACCCCAGGGACAAAGGGAGGCTGAAATTTGGCCTCTTCCTCCCCTCAACCCTGGGCTGGGCCTGAAACTGGGTCTGTGCCAGAGGAGGGGCTGCACCTGCAGTGAGGGGTCTAAGGGGTCTGGGGGACTTCCACCCGGGCATCCCTGGTGAGGTGGCCGGCCCCTCTTGTTTTTCAGAGTGTGACTGTGACACAATCCCGGTGCCCCGGTGCCATCTGGTATGGAGACCCTTTCTCTCCCACCCTCCCCGGTCTGTCTCCCTTCCTTTCCTTTCCGTCTCTCCCCTGGAGACCCTGCTACTTTAATCAAGTGCAAGGAGCCCTGGGTTGCAAGTCGGCATGCATGTCCCAAGCCTTGCCCCTGGCTTTCTGAGTACAGTGCCTTCCTTTTGGAGTGGGCATGACCATGCTTTAGAGTTGTGGCAGGAATTAAGTTCAATGATGATGGTGATGATAATTATTGTGAAGATGATAGCGACGCTGCTGATGGTGGTGGTGATGTTGGGTTGGTGAGGATGGGGTGGTAGTGATGGTGTAGATAATGAAGACAGTGGTGGTGGTGGTGGTGATGGGGAGGATAATGTAATGGTGATGTTGGTAATAGTGAAGACAATGATGGTACTGGTGGTGGGGAGGGTGGGGATGCGGGTGGTGGTGATGGTGGTGATAGTGTAATGCTGGTGACAGTTATGGTGGAGATGGTGAAGACGATTGTGGGGATGGTAAAGATGGTGATGGTGACGATAGCAGTGATGGAGAGAATGATGGTGACAGTGACTATGAAGATGATGATAATTATGATGGCAGTTAATGTTTATTGAGAGCTTACTAAATGCCAGGAACTTTCCTGGCCCTTCCCTCTGTATTATCACATGCATCCTCACAACAACCCCATGAGGTTGATTCTGTGATTAATTCCATTATACAAACAAGGAGGCTAAGGCCAAGGTCACAGAGCCAGGTTTGGAACTTGGCAAATCTGACCCCAGAGACCATGCCCCTAGTCAACAGGCTGCACGGCCACTGAAGGTCATGAAAATACCTCAAGAAATATGAAATTACATTTACAGACATTTTATGTGTTGCATGTGCCTGCCCTCCCCCCAGCATACATTTTCTCTGGTCTTGTCTCTCCATTCCACCCTTCCTCTTCTCCCTGAAACTGGGGAAGAAAGAAGGGAAGTAGTGTGAGCCAGGTGGGGGAGGGGAGGGGAGAGGAGGACACTCGTGGGGAGGATACTCCTCGATGGGAGGCTGGGGCCACTCAGGGATGGAGCTTCCAGGGTTCCAAGGGCCTCCAGGCCTGCCACCCCCCTCCCACCCACCCACCACAGGGAGGGACTAACACAGGGGGACCCAGGCGGCAGACTGCTCCTGAAGGCGGGACTGCCACCATCCCCGGGGTGCTGACTGCCTCTGCCCCACCCAGTGGGAGAAGTCCCAGCTGGACGAGGTGTTCATGCACAGCACGGAGAACGTGTGTGGCTGTGCCAAGTACGAGTGCGGTGAGTGGGGGATCCCACGGGGTAGAGTCAGGCTGGGCGCGTGTGGGTGGGCTCTGCATGACTGCGACTACCTTGCATGCCCATCCAGTGAAGGCCCCCGTGTGCCTGAGTCGCGAGCTGGGGGTGATGCAGCCCGGCCAGACAGTGGTGGAGCTGTCGGCTGATGGTGTGTGCCACACTGCCCGCTGCACCGACCTGCTCGACCCTCTCACTAGCTTCTACCAGATTAACACGACCTCTGTGCTGTGCGATGTCCACTGCGAGGCGGTAGGGTGCTGTGCGGGGTGGGGGTGGGGTCATGAGGGCTGGCTTGGCAGGTCCTCCGTGCTCGAGGAACCAGAAGGGCCCGTGAAGCTGCCCCAGGCCCCCAGACAAGTCTAGGGAGTGGGCATCAGAGTGCCCCCCAGAGACTTCCGTAGCAAGTTCTGAGAAAGGGACCAGGTGGGAGAGGCCAGGAGGGGCACAGGATGAGCAAAGGAACAGATTTCAGGCCTGGCAAAGGTGAGCATTGACAGAGAGAACACACATTGTTTAAGCACCTACAGAATGCCTGGCAGGTTTGTGTGTTTGTGTGTGTCCCTCCCGTTTGTTGAGCATTTCTACATGCCCCTTACCTAGGACAGTGACTGGATTCTAGAATCCAACAAAGGGGTTGGAATAATTCCCATGTTTTAGATGAAAAAACTGAGGTCCCACAGGAACTGCATCTCAAATTCAATTCCCTTGTGGCCAGAAATGCTGCCTCTGGAGGGGTGGAAACACCCCTTGTCCTGGGTCTAAGAGCTGGCAGAAAGGGAGGCTTGGGGTAGATGTAAGGACAACCTCCCTGCCTGAGCTAGGAGGCTAGGCACTCCTCTTCCCAAGCACCTAAGAGGGCCTTCCCAGTTCTGAGCTTGCTCAGAGATAAGCAGACAGGGACAGAGCCAGCGGGCGGAGGTGGCACCTGGCTGAGGCTGTCCCCCACCCCACCCCCAGAACCAGGAGTATGAGCATCCGCGAGACCTGGCGGCCTGCTGCGGCTCCTGCAGAAACGTGTCCTGTCTCTTCACCTTCCCCAATGGCACCACCTCCCTGTTCTTGGTAATCAGTCCCTCACTGCCCATCTGGGAAGTTTTGCCAGGAGGGGATACCAGGACCAGGGCCCGTTCTGGCCCCCAGACCAGGGCTGGGAACAGGGGAGTGTCCTGGATGGTGTCAAGTCCTGGACCATGCCTGTCCTGGGAGCAGTATCCTATAGGTTTGCTCAGGCCGCCCAACTGACCACAGCCCCCATGACCAACCCCTGTGCCTCCAGCCCGGGGCATCCTGGATCGCAGACTGTGCCCGCCACCACTGCAGCAGCACCCCCCTAGGCGTTGTGCTTGTCCGCTCACCCATCAGCTGCCCCCCACTCAATGAGACAGAGTGTGCCAAGGTCAGTGCCTCCCCCCCCCACAGTGAGGCTTGGGCCAGGTGCATTGGCCATCTCTGGTGGCAGTGGGGGTGGGGTGGGGAAGGCTGTGTGCATGGGGTTGGAGAAGGGGCCCCTAGAGCCTGCACCTGTGTAGCCACCACACCTACACGTCCCTCCCTGTGGTTCTTCCTGCTCTGACCACAGTCACCGATGGCCGTCGGGATGGGTGCACCTCAAGGAAAAGACGTCCCTGGAGGGTTAGGAGCTGTTGGTGAACTATTAAAGTTCCTGAGATTATTAGTGGACATTTGAAGATATGTGACTTCCCTGGAAAACAAATATACACACACAACTGACCATACTCTTGTATATACACTCAGACATGCAAAATCACACATGCACACACACACTCATGTTTATGCTAAAACATCACACACGTACTGAGACTCTCTCTCTCTCTCTCTTTCTCTCTCTCTCTCTCTCACACACACACACACACACACACACACACACACTTATGTACAAAGAAGTGTGCTATAGAGGAGGTATGGGAAAACTAAGCCCAGAGGAAAAGGATGACTTTAACTAGGGCTGAGAAAGAGCCCAAGCCACTGACCCAAGTGGGTGACCCCTGCACCCGCCCTCCACAACCTTCTAGGTGGGGAAGCACCAACAGTGGGGGGCAGGAGGGGAGCTGCCACAGGAAAGCCAACTGGCCTCCGTGCTGGCCGCCCCCACCATAAGGTCAGCCCTCTGGCTCTCCCATGACCTGCCCGGGGGCCTGTTCTCCTTCTGGCCAAGGCTCCTGCCCTGGGGCATCATGGGGAGACCTCAACTCTTGGACTCCCTGTGCTGTTTCTGGGATCTTGGTTCCTGGATGGGACAGGGTCTCTCCACCCACCACCCCCTCCTCTCCCTCTAGGTTGGGGGCTCCGTGGTACCTTCCTTGGAAGGATGCTGCAGGACATGTGAGTGCACGTGATGGGGGCTGGGGGTGAAGGTCTCTGCGGGGGGCAGGTGTCATGTCAGGGGACAGAAGGCTGGGTTCCTGGTCTGGCACCCACAGTGGTAGCTCTTGTGGGACAGCCTCCTGCCATGGGGCTCATGGTGCTGGCACAAATATGCAGGTAGCCAGAGGCCACATTCCTGTCCTTGTCCCCATACAAGCAAGAGTTGTGTGTACTTGTCCTTACTCCTGACTCCTGGTCCCTTGGTCACCCAGAACTGCAGCCCCAAACATGTCCACATGCACGTCACATCCCAATCAGCCTCAGACTCCATCTTCGGAGGCTATAAAATTTGGGGCTCTTTTCTGTCCACATGACACACCCCAGGAAAGCTGGGCTCAGGTCATTGTGGTCATTGACTGAGCCCTGACCACAACCTCATGTACCCTGAATGTCCTATGTGCCCCATGTGACCTGCGCCCCATGTCCCTCTCCCCAGGTTCCCCGGGGACCCTGTTTCCCGTGGTCCCTGTTAGCCCCGCCTCTCCTCCTCGGGTTAGTGTCCACTGCCGCCCAGGTACTTCCCTCGGAAGCCCACTGGACTGGAGGCAGGCAGCTATATTGCTATTTCCAGCAATGTCCCTTCTGCTAGGTGGCCCGAGCTCTGGGGGTGGGGGAGGGGGCACTGGGCCCACAATGCATGCTGGGTGGTGAGCTGCACCCCTGGGCTTGCATGGGCATGCTTCAGCAGCGCTTGCTCCCCTGGTACCCACCAACGCCTGGTGCTGCCACCGCTTTGCCCCCGCTGGTCACTCAGCCAGTCTGGTCCAGGACCCAGAGGGCCGCACCAAGACGGCTCTCAGTTCTCCCGCTTCCTGGTTCAGAGAGGGAGGTCAAAATGGACTTAGCTCTGGGCTGGAGCCATCTAGCTCGTGTGGTAGGAAACTTCCGTGGCAAGGCTCAGAGACCAGAAGGGAGAATCTCACCCCGTTTCTAGCAGCTTCTCTGGGGTTACAGAGCAAGTTCTCGCACTCCACAAATAGTTATTGAGCACCTACTGTGTGCCAGGCCCTGTTTTAGGCCTTGTAGAGCCTCATGGAGCTGATGTTTTGGTGGAAGAGGAAGAAGAACAAGTGAAATAGGTACTAGGCTGGATTTGTGGAACCTGGAGCTTATGCAATTTGGGCGGCTTCATTAAGAAAAAAAAACAAAAAATTGCAAAGCTACACTGAGGTGTGATAGGGAATATTTACTCCGAATGAGAAAACTCACAACTCACAACGCATTGTGGAAGGGGCCTCTGCAAGAGAAGACCCCGAAGCTCACGCTTCCACAGCGTCATTACAAATGTGTCCTTGATGAGACAGTGATTGTTTCCTGGACGACACAAGGCAAGCCAGGTGGCCCAGGGCGAGGACTGGGTGGAGGGAGGGAGGGATCAGGAAAGGCGGGGAGGAGATACTGGAGCCAGTTGCTAAAGGAGGCGAGGGCTTCAACGAGCCACGCGATTGGTGGTCAGTGAGAGGCATGGCCCCGGGAGAGGAAACCAGGTTGATCAGTTTCCACCCCTGAACAGCTCTGTGAGGTGGGTGAATCCAGCAAACCTGTTGTGTGAAGCAACCAGCCTGAGACTAGGGTTTCCATTCATTCGGGAAATTGCAGAATCTGAATGCTACAGCCCCTCCCAGGGCGGGAAAGCTGAAGCTCAAAGGAGAGTGAGAACACGCCCAAGATCACCAACGGGGGTTAGAGACAAGCATGGGGGCTGGAGTGGGGAGGCAGCCTCCCCGCCCCCAAACCCTCCTTTTCCTGAGCACAGAGTCCTCCAGGGGGCCCTGTCGGCCTCCAGGTAGCTCCCTGCCTCACTTGCTCACACTGCTCTTTCTTTGCCTTCCCGGCTCCGCCTCCTTCCAGGGCCTTGGGCTAAAAGGCGTCCTCCTGAAGGGAAGGGGCTCTGATGCATGGGCGCTAACGCTGGAAGGGGGACCCTCCGGCACGACACTAACTGCCCCAGGCTGGCCCACCCTGCTGCCCCCAGGGAGCCTGCCTTGGCCACGGCTCCCTCACCCCTCTGTCCCCGCAGGTAAGGAGGATGGGCGCTCCTGCAAGAAGGTGACCATCCGCATGACCATCCGCAAGAACGAATGCAGGAGCAACACCCCTGTGCGTGGAGCCCGCCTGGCACGGGGGTAGTCAAAGACGGGGGAGGAGAGGGTTTGGGGGGAGCTCCACAGACAGCCTCACCGGCCTGCCTGTTCCAGGTGAACCTGGTGTCCTGCGATGGGAGGTGCCCGTCTGCCAGCATCTACAACTACAACATCAACACCTACGCCCGCTTCTGCAAGTGCTGCCGCGAGGTGGGCCTGCAGCGGCGCTCCGTGCAGCTCTTCTGTGCTACCAACGCCACCTGGGTGCCCTACATAGTGCAGGAGCCCACCGACTGCGCCTGCCAGTGGTCCTGAGGCCCACGGGCCAGGGCTGGCTGGGCCACCTCTGCCACCCCTCACTTCCAATTCCCAGCCGGCCCAGTGTGGAGAGGGATTACAGGTGGTAGAAAGCCGGTACTGGCTGAGCGTGGAAGGGTGGGCAGAGGCCCCAGGAGTGACCAGAACGGGACACCCTGCCCATGCTGGCTCCCTCTCTGGGCTCCCCCTCTGCCATGCACGGGGATGTGCCACTGCTGAGGGCTCAGGAAGCTCAGTTCTGCCCCTGGCTTGAGGTCAGGAATGAGCCCTTGCACATCTGTGACTCCGGCCACAGTTCTTTGGTGGAGGGAGTGAGAGCTCTCAGGAGAAGCTGGGACCGAAGCTGGACCCAAGACCAAGCACAGGGGCCAGCTGCAGGGATTCATTCTCTTGGACCTTTGACTTCAGGAGCAACCAGACCACAGCAAAAGGAAAGTGGGCTTTAATTGCAATACTCAGACCTCCGTCTAGATGCCCAGAAGGACTTCCCAAAAGCAAAGGGTGGCTTCTAGGGCCCATGTCCTCTCACCAATACCTGTGAGGTCAGAGTGGGCTCAGTGACCTTCTAGTCCTCTGTACACCCAAGAGGGATGCCCTGGTGTTCACAGAAACACTGTAATTCAGGAAAGGATTCAGAAGAGCAGGCGAAAGCCTGTGCACCGCCCCTGAGCCCACCTTCCTGGCAGGGAGGCTGGCCTTGTGAGGTGTTAGGAGGCCACTCATCTAGGATGTCGGTGGACAGGCCATCCCTCCAAGGGCCCTGGCTCATTGGATGAGCACTTTCAGCCTGCAAGTGCAGCTCCTGGCTTTGCACTGTGCCTTTTCTCCAAGGCCATGGCAGAGTCCAGCTCCGGAGAGGCCTGAGTGTGGGTTTTGTGGCTCTGCCAACTCCGGCCTCTGTGCTCCTTGGGACTGTTTAGAGAGTGTCTGTTGGTGGCAAATGCAGCCCCTGCATCCCTGAGTATCTGTCAGAGCCTTGTCTCCAAACCAGTGTCCTCACTAAAGCCAGGGTCAGAGCCCCCCTCCACGCCCCACTCTGTAAGTCTCCTTTGCCCCTATGCTGCCTCGTGCCACTGGGTCCGAAGCGCATGCAATGTAGTTGTTCATGCCCCAGCACGGCCCTGTGTGTCTAGAGATGTGCAGCTGCCCTGGGGCCCCTTGTGGTGAGGGGACTAGCCAGGACGATCCCCAGCTGTTCCCAAAGCCTCTTTGTTCTTGTATCTATGTTCTGTTTATGTATCAATAAACCACAAGAAGATTGCAGGCCTCGGTGCATCTCTGAGAGTGCCAGGTCTCCTTTGAGCCTGAAGGAGTACCAGCTGTGAAGGGAAAAGCCTATTTTGTATGGCCCTGGAGGTCAACCCCACTTCTCCCGGCCACCCACGCCCAGCACTGTGCCCCACTCAGAGCAGGTCCTCAGTGGGTTTCTGCTGGTGGAAGTTGAATAGATCAGAGACTAGCTTTCAGAGGAAGGGAGTGGGGAGATGCAAGAGGACATCGGGAGCTGGGGAGTTGGCACCCAGGTGAGGGAACCAAGGAGTAATCCCAGCTCTGTGGGGTCAAGGACAGATGCTTCTCACACAGGATGTAGGTGTGAAAGACCCTGAGAGGAGATTGATGTTGGCCTGTCAACATTTTGATATTTATTTCCTTATTGTTCTTCCAAAGACCTCAGTAAGTTTGTGCAGCCATGCTGGCTGTGCTGGCATTGGGGAGAATCCAGGGATGGGTTCTTAGGGACACTTCAACTGTAAAGAACCATCGGCACACCTAAGGAACAAGTGGGAGTGTGCTTTCCTGAGTTGTCCCACGTGGGAAAGAGGAGGATGGGGGTTGGGGAGGCACTCCTTAACAACAGGGGGAAATGCCTGTCCAAGAGCTTTACCCTGCCTGGAGGTATAGCATCCTTTTTTGAGCTAAAGCATCCTTTTTTGAGTTAATACATGGAAGTTCTGGATTTAATTTCACAAATAAGCTTCTTCCCTCATGGTACATCTGTCTGCTATCGTGGATGCTGGGACTTTTCTAATGAAAAAGGAACTTTACAGCCTTTTAAGCAGCACATTTCTAAATAAGCAATGGATCAAAAAGAAATCAGAATGGAAATTAGACAACATTTTGGTTTGAATGATTATTAAATTTTGACTAATTAATCCTGTTAGATGCAGCTAAAGCAGTATTTAGAGGAATACTTATAGCCTTAAATGCATACTTCATACTTCCTGACTTCTCATTAATACAACCAGAGATGGGGTGGGACAGGGCTTCCAACTTCATCATTGACGATGATCGATGGCTTGTAGTCAGTTATTTCTTTAGCCATAACACACTCCCTAAATCAGTATTTTTCAGAGTTTCAGAGTTTCAAACCCTGAACTTAAAAGAAGATGTCTTTAAACATACCTTTAAAGATAACTGGGTTTTGGATGTGAGGGTGATCTGGCTGCTACATCCATCACCCCCATTGATTGCCAGGGTTGATTTGGCTGATCTGACTGGCTAGACGGGTGTCCCCTTCCTCCCCCATTGCTCCATGTGCGTCCTTCCAGAGCTGTGCACTCGGTTAAATAGGATGACCATCCCCGCTAGAAGAGGATCGTTCTTCAGTCAAGTGTACATGAGTAACTGCACTCCTCTGCTAGAGCCCCCAAACAAGCTCTCAAAGAGAACTAGTTTAAAATTCTGGTTCTGTTTTACAGCAGGGTGTTTAGATTAAGACACACAGTGGTCCTCTGGCTATTGCTGGACTCCCAGTGTCCCAGCTGTCCATCCCTCACCTCACTGCCACTCCATCTGTTAACATCCAAGTTGAGAAAGCAGCTTTTTAACAGGGCCACTCCTAGTCAGCCATTGTGTAGACAGAGGCAGAGGGTGTCAGGGCAAGACAGCCAGCTCTGGCCTACACATCCTTCCTCAGCTTCAGTTTGGGAGGGGGCCCCAGGCTTTCAGGTGACTGCTCCCCACATCTGATTTGTCACTGGTGACCTGGCTTTAGTAGCCTAGCCCCCCTTGGCTCCAGTTGGCAGGTCTCAGCCCTCTGCTCCACACCCACCATATGCTCACAGGTGGTCATAGCTTCTGATGGTCATAGTACAGGACAGTGTGCCTGAACTGTTCCTCCCACCTCACCTCCGCCCCCACCCAGGCATCCCCCCCACCCACTCCTACTGGAAACCGACCTTTTCAAACTTTTGGCCAAAACTCCCAGTCCTCTTCTCCCAGATCCCTCCTGGGGAAACCAACTCTTTTAGGTTAAGAGACTTAAGTGAAAGAAGATAAGAGGCAAACGACCAGCCCTGCTCTGCACTGTGGGGAAGACGGGAGGGGGCGAGGACTTGGAACTTTAATCAGTGTTGCCCAGGTGTCCTCCAAAAAGCCAGTCCCAGCAGTGTTGATGTGAGTGTTCATAGATACAATCTGGAAGTGTTGACTTGAATTAAAAACACATACATCCTTTGACGAAGTCATCCTATTTCTAGGCAACTGTGGTATGCTGAATAATGACCCTCTCAAGATGTCCACATCCTGATCCCCGGAACCTGTGAATATTTATTTCACCTTACAGGGTAAAAGGGACTTTGCAGATGTGGTTAAGGATCTTGAGCTGGGAAGATCATCCTAGATAATCCAGCTGGGCCCATTATAATCACAAGGGTCCTTAGAAAAGGGTCAGAGTCCGAGAGATGAGATGGGATGGCAGAGACAGAGGTTGGAGTGATGACTCCTGAAGTTGGAGGAAGCGACCTCTGACCGAGGGATACAGACAACCTCTAGAAACTGGAAAATCAATAATGGATTCTCCCCTAGAGCCTCCAGAAGGACAGGCCTGCCCAGCCCTTGATTTTAACTCAGTGAAACTGGTTTCAGGCTTCTGACCTCCAGTTCTGCTGTAAGAGACTACATGCGTGTTGTTTTAAGCTACTAAATTTGTGGCCATTTGTTACAGCAGCTACAGGAAACTCCTATAGCATCTAAAGAAATAGTTCCTCCAGGAAGGCATGTGCCAAGATGTTTATTACCCCATTGTCCTAAGTTTTAAAAAGTGGTAACAAATGTAAATCCCTGGCATTAGGGAGTGATTAAATAACCTGGCACCGCCACACTCTAGAATGTTAGGTAGCCCTTTTGTGTCCTGACATGTGGGACTCTCCAGGACATGCTCAGTGAAGAAAGGAAGTTGTGGGTTGGCTCCCACAGAAGGACCCACCTCCTTTATGCACCTGTATGGGACACACACACACACGCGTGCGTGCGCACAGATCTATGTCAGTCTCATTCCCTCAAAGGGTTTTCAGGACCAAGTAGGGCCCTCCCTGGCAGTTGGGGCCAGCTGGCCAGTGGCAGCTTTGGTCCTGGAATGGCTTGTTAATTCTGAGGCTCCCAGGAGGGTGAATAGACCAGGGACATCTGCAGCTTGTCTCCATTCCTGTTTCCTCCCCCCACCGCCCTGCTCTGTGCATGACTTAAAGCTTGAGACAAGCCCAGAGGCCACACGCAGGTAAAGAAACAGAAGCCCAGGACCAGTGAGAATTGGTGGCCGAGCAGGGCGGCTGCCCAGCCGGCAGCCCCCTGTGACGTCTTTGCAAACACGAGGGCTTTTGAGCCGCAGAACCATCCCATTCTCCGTGGTGCAGGCTCAAGTTCCCGCCCTGATTTTCTGGGCTTAATCCTCTTCCTGTGGAAATCAATAAGGACATTGTGATGGAATGATTCATGTTCAAGGTCAGGCCAGAGCAAATTGGAGGCGACATGCTGATTTTACTGCCCTCACTGAGAGGGGAGCCAATCCTGCTCATAGACCCCTTAACTCCTTCCTCGCCACTCCAGTCAGCACTGTCACCTCCAGCCCCCTCCCCCCGGCCCAGATCCCTGTGCCTTTTCACCCACGTGTGGCCCTGCCGTTTGCATTTTTCCAAGGCTCTGACCACACAAAGCCTTGGGGTCCCACACGCTTGTCACAGTGGTTTGAGGAAACCTTCAAGTTGGAGGTCAAACGCGACGTGTGTAACTTTGACTTGGTTGGTGACATCCTGCCTCCCACCTGAGCAGAGCTATTCCCCTTCCAAGCCTGTTTTCTGAGTTCCAGGCTCCTCTTCCCTGCTTTACTGGGTTGTCCCACATGGGGAGATAGAGGAGAGGGGGACCGAATTCCTCATGTGTTTTTTCCCATGCATGGCAAGTCAAATTGTTTCTGTGTCTCGAACATAATAGAAGCTTATGCCTTCCTCCTATTAAAAAAACAAAACCCAAAAACACCCAGATAAGTGTTCTTGCATAGCTAGAGCCTTGTGTTTAGATTGATTCGGAGATCCTGACTCCTCTGTCCTGAGGGTCTGCCTTCCTCATCACGGGCCTTCCAAGGTCTCCGGGGTCACAGGCATCAGCCAGCTGAGGTGCACTGGAGCATGCATGGAAGCTAGCGGGGCCCAGGCCTGGGAGCAGCTCATCCCCTTCCACTCGGATTCCGCTGACTTGAACTGGGGAAGGTGGCCACACCTAGCTGCAAGGGAGGCCGGGGAATGTTCCAGCTGTGTGCTCAGGAGACAGGAGACAGATCTTCTGTGAGCTTCTATGAGCATGCCTTCTGTGAGGAAGTGGAGACAGTGAAGAGGACAACTTTGAGAAAAGAGAGACAGGGCATGAGGTCAGGGGAAGGCTTATCTGACAACCTGAGGAAAGCAGTGGCTTACCATGAGTCCTGAAAGGAGCCGGTGGAGACAGAAGAAGGGAGAGAAATTAGGGTCTCAGAGGGTCCATGGCTGGCACGAGGAAGAACAGTAGCAGACACAGATGCCTCTGGCTACACAGACCGCACTCTAGGTCTCTCTTTATCTCGGTGTCCTCAACATGGAGCACAGAGGGCATTGAAAAATGAGTAAGAGCATGCCTCTGAATCTGAAGGCGAGGAGCTCAGACAGCAAGGAGTTAAAGGGTGCAGGGTGGGCAGAGCTGGGGACCCAGGTGCCCCCCAACATACTGTGGCGGTGCCAGTTAATCCCCTGCAGCAGGCAGGAGGCCTGCACAGCTGTCTCTCCCAAGCTGGAATTGTACCCCCCTATTACCCCCTCTCCCGGCTGCCCCCTGGCCCTTGCCCAGGGATCCTGGCAGCCCAGGGATGGGGGGGTTGGAGATGGGCAGGCAGCATGGTGGGTGACTGGCCCAGCCCCTGCACCTCTGGAGGACTCGTTCTCTAGTGCTAAGCTTGCCTGGGCTCGCTGGCCATGAAGACCCTGCCTCCCCTCAGTCCGCGAACCACGCCCTGTCCCTGCTCTTCCCACACAGGGTTGGTGCCTGCCTCCGCCTCTTTGCCTCACCTGAAACGCCCTCTTCCTCCCCAGCAGTTCTCGCTCAGCTTTCAGAGCAGCTGCAACATGGCAGCCCACAGGATCCCTGCCTCTGGCCTCTGGCCTCTAGCCCCCCAGCCCTGGTTCTGCTTGTCCGGGCCAGCCTGTGTCTGTGCTCTGCTCAGGGGAGGGGATGCAGGCATTCATGTATTCCCCCACGTCTCATTCCCAACAGAGGAGGCCGGGAAGGCTCGGAGAGGGTCAGGGACCTGCACAGCTGGAGCATGGAGGGATCAGGACGTGAGCTCACACATGTTTAACACCAGAGCCCACACTCATACCTTCCTTCTCAACCAGGGAAGAGATCAAGAGTCCTGCTGGCTGCTGAGAGCTTGTACTCCAGGCCCCTTCCTCCAGGAAGCCGGAGGAGGCCATGGAAAGAAGGTTCTAGTCTCTCTCTGGCCAGCTGGCAGTTGTGGGACGCCGGCAAAATTCAAGCGTCAGTCTCGCATGGTGAGGAGGAGCAACAGGTTCTGGGACAGCGTTGGCAAGAGAGTCAAGTGAGATCATGGCTGGAAGAGAGCCGGACAACTGCAGAGGCTGTGCCCATGTGTGAGGCTGCCGGGCTGAGCTGGGGGGTCCCTGCCCAGCCGAGCTCTGGGCAAGAGGAAAGCGGGAGCAAAGGTCAGACCCATTTCCAGCCTGCTCCCCATCCAGCAGGCTCAGGGCTCACTGCTAAGCCTTTGCCTCTGGATGCCCCGTCAACTGTGCCGTCCTGCCTGTTCTCCACCTGAACTAGATACCGTTTATAGAGAATTGGAGTTGGAAAGGGATGTGGTGGAAGAGCCTGGATGGTGGGTCAGGCTCTGTCTCTGAAAAGCCGTGTGATTTACGCTGTCCAAGTCTCAGTTTCCTCATCACTAAAATGAGAAGAAGGGTCTGGCAAAGCGAAGGTGAGGATGTTGATAGACAAAGCCCCTGGCCTATGGTGGGCGTTTTACAAATGGAGTTATTGCTCCCACTGTGGAAAAAGCCTTCAAGATCATCTTATCTTCTTTAAACTTTGCATTTTCAAGAGTGGGAAACTGATCCCAGAGAGTGACGTGACTCACCCAAAGTCTCACTGCAAAGGGAGCAATGGTGGAAGCAGACTCAGACCCAGTTCTCCTTCCACTGCCTCCACCAAGGAGTCTGCCCTGAGCTCCAAGCCAAGGTGGGCCTCCCAGCTCTGACCTCACAGTCCTCACTGTACGAGTCATACCCTGGGCCTTCCAAGAGTCCTGTCTCCTTCTAAGACAGGAAGCTCCCCAGGTAGGGTCCAAGCCTTCCCAACAGTAACAACCACAGGACTGGTCCTTTGCAAAGTGTGCAGACCCAGCCAAGGAGGCTGATTCCTCAAGGGGCTGGCTTCCTGGGACTTGGCTGAGCTGGGTGACATCAACTCCCCGGATGGAAGAGAGAGAGAAGTAAGAGAGGGAAGGGTTAAAGGCTCGGCAGCTGGGGCAGGCAGCCTGCAGACGGCCCAGCCCAGTGCTGGGGGGCCTGCCCCATTCCATTCCTTTGCAGATCAGTTACACCAGCTGTCTCCCTCCCCACTGCCAGTGCCCCTCGGATTAGGCGGGAAAGGCTCCCCGGCCTGTGGCCTGCACACGGCCCATGGGGAACAGCGCCTGCAGCCCACGCCTCTACGACAGCTGCCGAGTGTCAAGCAAGAACATAGATCAGGGGGATCCTGGCAGAGGTGCCCCAAGCCCAGCCCTGCCCCCAACACGTGCAGGAGGGGCTGCCTGAGGAGAAAGGGGGTCTGCAAGGGATTTGGGAGGTACAGGGAAAGAACTGCTCCCAAAAACATCTCCTCTGCCCATATGTCACTGTGCCTCAAATCCCGCCATTAGACGTCTTAAAACTTTGGATCTTCCAAAGACACCAATTAAAAACTGTACCTCATGGATTCGCTGGCACGCTAGTGTGCTGTTGATAGGAATGTATCATTTATAAATACTTAGTTTTAGTTTACAAAGTATATATGAAGTCCCTCAAAAATATCTATTCCTTCGTCTCACTAGTTCCACTGAGAACTACTTTAAAGAAGAATTTAACTTAAGGAAATAGTTTATGATACGGACAGAAATGTAGGCTATAGTCTCCAAGATTAAAAAAAAATCTAATGTTATGAATATTCTCAAATACACAACAAAAGCCAGATTAAAAGACAAAAGACATTTTTAAAAATAGAAAATATCTGTACCTGTACTGGAAAACAAGAAACAGTTCCATCTATGGGCCAGAAAGAGGAAGTTTCTGGAGGTTATAAAGCAAATGGGAGGGAGCATCGCGTAAAAGGGTTAGACAGACGGCCTGGGTTCTAATTCTGGTTGCTTCACACCCTAGTTCCGTGACGTTGGCAAATTACTGAACTTTGGTGTCCTCAACTATAACAATGGGATAGTAATTATAATAGTTGTGAGAGTTACATAAGGATTAAAAGAGACCTTTCTTGTTATCTTCCCATCAGAGGACCATGACTGTAGAAACCAGCACCACCCATGAATGAATGGTTATGGTATGTCTCCCCCAGCCATCTACCTCCATAGCTGCTAAGAAAGACCTCACAGTACCAATTACAATTCATCTTATTCTACATATTATCACTCAATTAAAACTCATCTAATTAAAAAGAATGGACAGTGCCCAAATGGCACCCAACTTGAGATGGCAGGGTAACTTGTCCTCAATAAAATATCATCAATTCAAGAAACAGGAAAGATATGAACAGTATTCTAATTAGCATTCCCAGGGTTATTTATGAGGATATTGTATTCTATAAAATAGGAGGCTTATGTGTGAAAGAACAATCAGAAAAAGAGTTTTTTGAAATTAAAAACGTATATGACCTCTGCTGCCACCACAAAGAGTACCTGGTATTTGACCTACCTTGCAATTATAAACAACTAGAAAAATGGCAAAAATACATAAAATATATGTTTTCAGACATTGAGCAATAGGCAATACATGTCTAGGATCCCAAAGATAAGAAAAAAAATGAAGTAAGTCTTACCAGAAAGCTTCCACTTCTGTCTGGACCATTTTTTGAACAAAGCACAGGGAGGAGGAGGATGTATCAGCAGAGCATGGTGGTCTCACTGAGTTGAAGAGACAGAGACCAAGTTCAAGAAGTCTGAGGCAACTGGAATTTGTGGGACAGGGTACCAGAGATGAGGAAGCTTTATAGAGAAATAACTTCAGAAATTTGCATAGATTAAGGCTGTTGCTAAATACTAAGGTGCACATGTGTGGGGTGAAAAATCTGTACGTCTGGAAAAAGAACTACTGGATAATTATAAACTGAGCAATTCCTGGAGCTTATACAGGGCCAAGAGATATTTCAGTTCTTACTATCCAGAGTGGAGAGACTTTATTGAACACTCCAGGACCTAACTGAGTCTCCAGAAAGGGCCGCACATTAGAAGTAGGACTAAACTAGCCTAGAGTAAATGCTACTGCAAAGTGTCCTTAATGAAGCTTTGAAATAAGCCCCAAATTACTCATGCTCATACACAAGTAGCTTAACTGTAAGACACAACCAAGTCTAAATATTCGTTATGGGGAAAAAATCAGACATTAAACAGCATAATATTAATAAAGCCTAGAATTCAATAAAAATTACTAAACATGCAAAGAATCTGGAAAATGTGACCCATAACAAGGAGAAAAATTAGTCAATAGAAACAGACCTATTCTTAAGCATATTTATAATATCATCAAGGATGATATTAGCAGACAAGGACTTCAAAATAGCTATTATAAATATGCTTAAGAATGTAGAAAAAAATGAACATAATGAAGAGAGAAATGGAAAATATATATATATATATATATATATTTTTTTTTTTTTTTTGAGTTGGAGTCTCACTGTGTTGCCCAGACTGGAGTGCAGTGGCCGCTCCCGGCCACCGCAGCCTCAACCTGCTGGGCTCCGGTGATCCTTCCGCCTCAGCCTTCCAAGTAGCTGGAACCACAGGCGCGTGCTACCACGCCTGGCTAATTTTTTGATTTATTGTAGAGATGAGGTCTCACCTGCCCAGGCGGGTCTCGAACCCGCGGGCTCAGGCAATCCACTCACCTCAGCCTCCCAAAGGCGCGGGATTACAGGCTGAGTCACCGAGCCC